>JAJIBD010003218.1:0-27516 GCA_021461705.1 Cryptotis parvus | reverse complement strand
TGAACAGCTATGCGCAGGGAGAGCAAAAGACAGCTCCTGCCCCATGTGTGAGAGTCTCTGGCGGGCTCTAGACTAATGAAAATAGATGCCAGGGAATGAGAGAGATGCATTGGCAAGCCAGAGGAGGTGGTCTATAGGGTGAGATTCAGAGCCCTCTGGCTTACCTCTGGTCACAGGTTAGATATGGTACCTCGCCTATATCTAAGTCACTATAACTAAAACTATTGTAAGCACAGGTCCAAAATACAATGATTAAATTTAAAAAATGTGATTCTGTCAAGAGACATGGGGAGAGATGGCTGATGCAATTGGAGTTGGGAGCATATAATACACCTCGAAATCCTATTGTCAACAATGTAAATTCAGGGTCTAAATCAAAACTTTAAAAAATGTAAGAACTTCTGGGTTGCCAGTGTAAATGAAACTGAAAGTGCTGGAACTGAATTTCTTCTGACTTGAAAAGTCAAAACTGGCTTCAACTGACACAAGGAGAAATGACCCTGTGCTGCATCTGTGTCCTGTTTTGGAAAGTCGAAGAATACTAGGAAGTGTGTTAACTGACTGTTTGACTCTTATCATATCCCTCCAAATCTTTGAAACAGTTCCATCCATTTTCTCTTTGTGAGAAGGAGAAAATTTGCTTTAAATCTCACCTAGAATTTTTCCTCCTGAGAAATGGAGGAATAAGTTTATCCTTTTCCAAGGTAGAGAGAATTTAGGTACCCCAGCCTGGTCTAAAAAGCTCAGCATCTCTGGAACCTCTCCACAACTTTAAATATCTCCAGGTATAGAGGCTAAATCTCACACAGTACTTCCAATATGTTGTCACTGGATTCCAAGTCTGCATGTACTGGGGCCTATAGAGAAGGAGCAGAGGCAAACTCACGAGATGGAGGCCCTTAGGCCTATTCCACTATGCTGTGGAATGCAGCTTTTCCAAATCCCTAAGGATAAAGGCCTGACTAACAAAGGGAAAAGATGCTAAGCAAGATCTAATGCATACTAGGAACTTGGTAGCATAATGAATGTGGGGTTTCCAGCAGATCGAAACAGCAACTGGGACCAGACGTCATTCAACTAATGAGATAGCAACAATCCAGCATCAGAGATCACCTTGCCCCCAGCATGAAGATAGGGACTTGGGACCCACCTGGCACCAGAGAGCTCGCAGCCCACAGTCCATGCTTCTCCACATCCAACACCTTACAGATAACAGGAGCCAGACCAAGCTCACCAGTTCCACTAGTCTTGGTTCCCTTTCCCGCCCAAGATAGTTTAAGAATCCTGCTCTGTTGGATGACAGATTTAGCTAATCTGGGAGCTTTGGTGTTTTGCCCACTCACAGTTTAATCTATTTAAGCCAAGGTTCATTCTAATGAGACCTCTCTTCTATTTAAACACTGCTAGAGGGTGTTGCAAAGCTACAGAAGCTCACCTTGACTGAATAACTTCGACTTATACATCTACGAAGACTTCTATGTTTTCTAGATTGGGCACAGCTCCTCTTTATACCCACTGCACCCAGCGAGGAGAGAGTTACCAGCCAAGACTACCACCTTGGCTACGTTGAGACTATAGGAAGACTATAGGAAGGATCATACTAGTTTGCTCTAAGCAGGCGAGTGTGACCCTTTCAGTATATGAAGAACAAGATACTCAGAATCACCCTGGTGCAGATAGTAAGAAGAAGGAACTTGTGGGTACCATTTAGATTACATGAAGCTCATGAAATTAAAATGCATTACTTTATATCAGCCTCCTCTCTTTCACCACTGTTTTTTACATAAGAGATAATCTCGGGATTAGTCCTTGGGTAACCTTTGTTTATAACTGCAATAGGGTGTGGCACTGCTCTTCTACACTCTGTTTAGGGTTCTTTGTTGATACCATCCTCCCTGGATTACTTGGGTGTGTATAAGGGGGACTGATTTGAGGCCCCTTCGGCTTTTGGGCTCCTTGCCTTTTGCTTTTGGCTTTTGGCTTTTTGCTCTTTGGCCTTTTTGTTCCTCCTTTTAGTGTAAGACTCATCTCGGGTGAGATCCTCTCTCTCTGGTGGGAGACTTGGGCTCTTTTGTATGGTCTAAGTTCAGACCAGAGCTAGAGTTTGTTCATTATATTGGAGTGCTGTGGAAGAGCTTTTGTACTATTAGAAGCCTTTTTGGAACTGCACCGAACTCGTGAGTTTTCATCTGTTCCCCTGGCATCCTCGGAGGTAGAAGAGAACTTCTGTCCTAACACTGTCGGGGACCCCAGAGGCTTCCCTGACATGTGTCTTGCATGTAACTGACTCAGATTTGAAACAAGGCCCTCCATATAGTTCCTTTAGCCCTTCAGGAGTGATCACTGAATGCACAGCCAGTAGAAGCCCTGGGCAACACTTGGTATGCTGCGCCCCAAAAAAAGCCCTCTAAATAAATGCAAATTGGAATTAAAGCTGTCAGATTTCAAACCCCACATGTTCTATGGCACATGTATATTGAGGTCACTGATGGACTTTTGAAGGTTATCAAATATCTGGGCAGGATGGGGACTAGAGGAGAAGAAAATAAAAAACTGAACTAATAGAACAAGCTCTATAGTACAGTCTATAATGTAGGTGATATTTTAATCCAGCATGTGGCAGAAATTAGAGCTGTAATGCTTATCACTTTATAAGATGCTGCGTTTGAGAGCAATGGGTCAGAGACTGCTACAAAGGAAACCAGTCAGGCCTGGTGCTGAGGACTCAGATCCTAACTCTCTACATGATCTGCTGGGGCTCATTGGCTGCTTGACCCCTCCTCAGGTTCTCCCTGTCTTTCTGAGCCTGACACTGTCCTGGTGGAACCTTACTTCATAGACAGGAAGTGCTGATGTGGGAGAGCAGCTGCAAGCCTAAGTTGGGGCAGAGAACAGAAACCTCGGGAAACAGAAGACAGGACAGTTCCCTGGCCTCTGGGAGGGCAGCGCTTCCTCCGCAACAGCAGCTCTGAATCTGTGGTTTCTGACCACAGATGGGAAACAGTTGTTTATACACTTGAGGCAAACACTCAAAACCCAAGTTCTTAGCAAACACATACGCACACACAGAGGAGTCAACCTCTGAACCAAGTAAGAGAGAAAATGAAAGCATCTCCGATGGGAGGTGGTAGCAGGAAGTGTGGGGCTGACAGGGTTCTTTGAACACAGGAAACAGACTGAGGAACAAACTGGATGAGGTTGCTGAGGGGTACCAACTTCCCCTCAAAGGTGACTGCCAGGTTCCCCTGCTGCTCTCTTCTATTACATTGTTCTGTTTAGCATTAATGAGTAAAGGGAGGAATGGGAGTCTCAGAGCTAGAGGAGGATGCCACAGAGCCCCCTGCAAGCAGGCCATGGGAAGTGCAATGAGGGCCCTGGCTTTCGAATCCCTCATTGTGGTGTCTTTGCTCCTGCTCTTCTCACACTCTTGTTGACAGCATAGCAATATCCATTTCTTCTTAAATCATCATCTTTCCTGCTCAGTGGGATAATTAGTTACAAAAAAGGTCAGAATAAACAGTTCAAGGGAATCCCAAAAAGCTACTTGTGTTTTTCCCCAAGTACAATAAGAGGAACACCAGGCCCACAGGGCTTCCCATAGACTTCCTTTGAGAGCAGTGGGCACACCGGAGAGGCGCCTGTTGGACAAAGGGGAAGGGCACCAGCAGGCAGGGTCTCAGCAGTGGAAACTATTGAAAGCCATCCTAACCCTGTGGTTATTTTGTTTCCCCAGGACCTGGAAACAAAGGCCCTAGAAATTCAGAGCTGAGGCTTGTCTTACTAGGTAAGACTGGAGCAGGAAAAGTGCAACAGGAAACAACATCCTTGAAAGACTGAGTTTCTTTCAAATGCTACAGCAAAATCCATCACCAAGTCCTGCAAAAACAGGGACCCTCAATTGGAAGGGGGAGAAAACTTGTAGTGGATACTCCTGGCATTTTCAACATGGAGGTGCCTGATGCTGACACCAGCAAGGAGATTGTTCGCTGCCTCCTGCTGACTTCCCCAGGTCCTCATGCTCTGATTCTGGTGATCCCACTGGGATGTTACACAAAGGAAGTGCAGATGGCCACAGAAAAGACACTGAAAATGTTTCATGGCAGAGCCCAGAGACACATGATTCTGTTATTTACCTGGAAAGATGAGTTGGGTACCCAAGATTTCTCAGAGAATTTAGAGGAGATTCCAGTCCTTCAAGAACTGATAGGTAAACTGGGCAATCTCTATTGTCTGTTCAACAACAGGGCAACAGGAGCTGAGCAGGAGGCCCAGAAGGCACAGCTGATTGCTCTGGTTGAGCAGGTGATGACAGAAAATGAAGGAACGCATTACACTAATAAGTATTATCAAATGGTTTAGCAGGGAATTAAAAAACAAATCCAAGTGATGCAAGAACATTACAGAGCAGAACTAGAGATAGAGACAGTGCAGATAAGAGAGGAGCATGAAGAGAAAATGAGAAATCTGGAGGATAAGCTGGAGAAGCAAAAGAGCAGGGATCAAATGGAGAGAGCCTTGGTACAAAGGGAGTCTTTGTGTGCTATAAAGCAGGAAAATGCTAAGAACAGGTTGAAACTCAGAATCGTATCCCTGAATTTATCACAGAGATATTGAAATTGGCTTCCTTGGTTTTTTCACGCCTGTTTAAGGATGATCAAAAATGAAAATCTGTCTCTGTTTGCTGCACATTTTCTGGCTGCCCTGCTCCATCTGACTCATCTGCTAAAGGCAGAGACTCTCCTTTTATTAATAGTCTCAGGACTAAGGAGTTTAACTGTTGGCCATGGGTAATTGGCAAGGGGCAAATTTATGAAACCAGCAGACATTCTAGATTTGTGAAATTACAATGTAGAAAGCGTTTGTCATCCCCACCTTGTGACCTTTCTCAGAAACTTTGAGAAAGATCACACAGATAGCCAACGATGGTGACCCCAGGATTTGCCTCTTATAAAATTTCTATTTGAGCCACTTTCTAGATAGGAAGATCATCTTCCCCTGGGTCTTCCCCCTCACTTGTTTTTGTCTTTGTCACTCAGTGATGACTTTTACCAAGTGGATCATTGAAATGATGAAGTCTCTGAATTAGGTTATTTTTAGATGAAGAAGCTTTTAGAATTTTCTATAGGTGACTGCAGATTTATTTTATACATAATTACAAAACTGCTCAAATTGCTTCTTATTATTGCCCATTCTAAACAAAGATCTTTCTAAAAAGTAGAGCTCTCAGAGCCCATGTAAATTCAAATGTCAGGGACAGTAAGTGTGGTTGTAGGTAAGAGGCCTAGGGAGGGACGTGGTCAACAGGAAGAGTTCTGTTTATTATGTGTGTCTGCACAAACTCAGTGACTAACCTCTACATAACCAATTTGCTGAGTACTTGCTGTTTAATTTTGCTGTGATACTGTTAACAACTTGACACTTGAGTTGTTACTGCTTGAACAATCAGCTATACACTATTGCCAGACTTACTCAATTTCTTGATTATTATTATAATAAACTGTTCTGCTCTCTCATATTGCAAGGCTGAAATCTGTATGATTTTTTTTTGCTTTTTTTGAAAATGCCACTACTTTTTCTTAGAACACAGGGGTCTGCTTTACATTTTGGGGGTACGCTTTTTTTTTTAATATTTTATGATATTTAATATTTTATGATAAATTTTTATCATACCACCTTTTGTGTCTTTCAAAAAGAAATAGCTAAAAGGACAAAGAACCTCTGGCTCGGGCACATCTCTTCGACTCCACCGTTCTCCCCTGCATTAACATACGCCTCAGAGACCTGGGCCCTACGAAAGCAGGATGAGAATGCTATTCAGGTCTCCCAGAGAGGCATCGAAAGAGCTATGCTTGGAATATCACGTCTCACTCAAGTGAGAGAAGGAATCCGAGTTCTGACCTCCGTCGCTATTCCAGAATCAGGGACGCTGTCTCCTTTGCCAAGGCATCGAAAATCAGATGGGCTGGACATGTAATGCGATTTGGAGACAACCGCTGGACTAGAGCCGTTCGACTGGATCCCACGGGATGTCAAAAGATCACGTGGCCGCCCACCTACAAGATGGTCAGACTTCCTTGTTAAGACCCTGAAGGAACGGTTTGAGGCTCTTCATATTCCTGAATCAACCAGATACCATTGGGCTACATTGGCACATGATAGGGTCCAATGGAAATGTTACTGGCGCCCGCTAGAGCAAATCGATGAATAACGGGATTCAAGTGATCAAGTGATCATACCACCGTGAGATATACATTACAACGTTGTTCATGTTTGGAGGTTTCGGTCACATAGTGTTCCAGCACCCCGCCCTCCACCAGTGCGCATTTCCCACCACCGATGTCCTCCATTCCCTCCCCCTCCCATAGCCTGCCTCCATGGCAGGTTCTTTATTTCTTTCTCTCTCTCCCTCTTTCTCTTTTCCTTCTCTTACATATTGTGGGTTGCAACACATACACTTAGAGGATCCTTGGGGTACATTTTCAAGGACATTTTGGAGCTAGTTGGAGGATTCCCTCATATGGTCTCTCTTCCCTCTCTCTTGGAAGGTTTGAGTCTCATTGTTAACCCCTCTGCCAACTGAATACACTTGAATTCTTTCATTAGTTACTGGTATCAATTACATTTAAATCATGTTTAAATTATTTTTACTGGTATTGTTAGGGTTCGGTGTTGCCAATCTCAAGAGTCACAAGGAGTCAGCACGGTAATGCAATAGGCAAGCGGAGTTTATTAAACCAGCTAGCTGGGGTCAACCTCTCAGGCATGTAGGCCAAAAAGCTAGACCCCGAGCAGAAGCAAGGCTTAGATGATATAAACCACCAGGTGCATGTTGGTCACATCTCAGGATATTCCAACCTCCCAGTTTTGGCATGTGGTCCTAAACAATTGCTGCACAAACAAGCAGTTTCTATATATAACATCTCTCTACCTTATGTTTTACAAGATTGTACAATGTTGACAGTGACTGAAACTGCCCAGCTGGGTTTTACAGGAACTGAGACTGTTGGCTACGGGAAGGGGGAAAGAGAAGGAGAAATTAAAAGAGGTTCTTTTGAACAGGAAGCCTGTGGGCCCATGTTGTTGGCTTATTCGCTCACACGACCCTCACTCCAACAATATAAGTCTGTAACCAAGGTTTCTGGAAACTTTGTGGCTTTCCTGGTACATGAATTATCTATCTATCTGTCCATCTCTCTCTCTCTCTCTATCTATCTATCTATCTATCTATCTATCTATCTATCTATCTATCTATCTATCTACCTACCTACCTACCTACCCATCTATCTATCAATCTATGTATCTATGTATCTATGTATGTATGTATCTATGTATGTATGTATCTATGTATGTATCTCTATCTATCTATCTATCTATCTATCTATCTATCTATCTATCTATCTATCTATCTATCTATCTATCTATCTATCTATCTATCTATCTATCTATCTATCTATCTATCTATCTATCTATCTATCTATCTATCTATCTATCTCTATCACCAACCAAGCTCTACATTTCTGCTTGTAATTTTGTCATTATGACTTTCTAGTTTCTTCTACATTGCTGACTACCTGTGCCATTGTTTTTTTTTTGTTGAATTCAGTAAGCTGTTGCCTTTCCCTGAAACTCAACAGGGATATTTGTTAAGATGATTCTAAAGGGGGACTGGAGGGATAGTACAGAGAATAGAGCATTTGCTTTGCATGGTGATGACACAACTTTGATTCCTGGCATCTCATATGGAAGGGAGAATGAGGATGGGATTACAAAATTATAGTTGGCATTTCCCCCAGTGCGTTGGTATGAGCTCTGCTTCAATGATGACATCATTCTAATAACACCAAACATTAGCCAAGTGGCATAAATGCTGACTCACTTCGACCGTGAAGCTAAATCTCAACAAAACAATGTTTATGAAAAATGAACTAGTTCCAGAGGCCCCATTCACTCTCAATGGAACAAACATCTTTGAATGCATCAGTTATGTGTACCTAGGTAGAGAATTCAACATGATGAATGACCTAGCACCTGAGATGCGCAGGAGGAAGAGAGAAACGTGGAATGCTTTCAAGAGCATCAAAGAAACACCTAAAAGGACAAAGAACCTCCCACTCCAGGTACAACACTTCGACTCCTCCATTCTTCCTGCATTAACATACACCTCAGAGACCTGGGCCCTATGAAAGCAGGATGAGAACGGTATTCAGGTCTCCCAAAGAGTAATCAAAAGAGCTATGCTTGGAATATCACGCATTGCCCAATTGAGAGAAGGAATCCGAATTCTGACCTCCGTTGATGATCGAGAGTCTGGGATGCTGTATCGTTTGTCAAGGTGTTGAAAATCAGATGCAACTTGGAGATGACTGCTGGACTATAGCCTTTACCAACTGGATTCCACGAGATGTCAAAAGATCACATGGGTGCCCACCTACAAGATGGTGATACTTCTTCGTCAAGACCCTGAATGAATGGTTTAAGGCTCTTCATATTCCTGGGGCAAGCAGATGCCATTGGTCTACACTGGCATGTGGCATGGACAAATGGAAACTTTACTGGTGTCTGTTCGAGCAAATTGATGAATAATGGAATGTCAAGTGATCAAGCATTGATATGAATCTAAATGGTTTTGATCATTGGGAAAAGACATATAGAAAAAATCCTTTGGGTTTTGAGCCAAAATTGGCAGTGCTCAGAGCTTACTTCTTATTCTGCATTTAGGGGCTCCTATTGTGTGGGATCTTGAGATCCTATGGGGTGCTGGGGATTGAACCCAGATTGTCCATGTGCAAGGCAAATGCTCTCCCCACCGAGCTATCCCTCTGGCTGGGGTCTTAGATTCATTTTTGAGTTAACTTTTGTGCATAATGAGAGATAGTGATTTACTATTTATTTATTTTTTGCATGTGACTACCTAGTTTATCTTATACCATTGCCTGTTTTATGCTCTTGGCATATTTATCATATTAACAGGGAAGATTTCAGTGTATACTCAAATACATTCCCTTGAACTGTGGGAATTTTTTTGATTCCCAGTACTATATGATTTTAGTTTATCGAATTGTACTGTAATTTGTAGCTGAAGCAAATGATGCCTCTTTTCTTCTTCTTTGGTCTCATATAGGTTTGGCTTTTTTTATGGCTCAGAAGAATTTCTATGACATTTGTTATATATGTTTGAAGAATATCATTATATTTTTCGTAGGGTTGTATTGATCTTATATAAGAGGTGTGTGTGTATACATACTCATATATATATATATATATATATAGACATATATACACACACACCCTATTATACAAGGTTCGTAAAATCATATATCACTGTCACCGATCACTGTCGCCCGCTCATCATCGATTTGCTCAAGCGGGCACCAGTAACATCTCCATATGTCCTGTCTCATGCAAGAAGGGCACCTTCTTGCTCCAGGAACATAAAGAGCCTGAAACCATTCAATCAGGTCATGGGAATGAGGTCTATAATTGTTACTGGTATTTGGCATATCAAATACGACACGGGGACAGTTATATATATATATATATATATAGATATATATATATGTGTGTGTGTGTGTGTGTGTGTGTGTGTATACACACACATAAAGATCTATGTCTGTTGAACACTGTCCTAACAAGTAATTCTTCAGTAGGGTAGGCAGATGCAAATAGATTGAATGGAAATTTTGATAAGGGTTTCTGATGAACAGACTTTATGATAAGAGCCATTTCACCTTGTTTTGTACGGTCACACTCCTGGATTCTCTGAACTGTGACTTAGGCCATCATTCAGAATGATAATGAGTAAACATAGGCAATTTAAATCAGAGGTTCCCTTACTTACTTGACCATGTGCCCACTATTCAAGAGGTGGGGGAAATCACCAGTGACCACTGGAAATCTACCTACTTTAAGTGAATAGGTAAATGGAAATCTCATTCTATTTGTATGAAGGCTTATGCCCTCCCTCAACTCCCCTCCTGGCAGGATGTAGTAACTAGCTGACCTTAGGAAACACTGATTAGGAAAAACCAATACATTTGTAAATACACATAATGAAACCCATGTATTTCAGTGGCTTTCTGGAGAGATTCAGATGGTTAAGTGATGTCTTCTCAACTAATATTCCTCGTCTTCACTGTGCTTTTACCCAAAGTTTTGCCTTCTGGAATTGTGTGGAGTCTATAGATTCTTCATACCTTCATGCAGTTTTTGTGCTATTATTATTATTATTATTATTATTATTATTATTATTATTATTATTACAGAGTCTGGCAAGCTACCCATGTAGTATTTGGATATGCTAAAACCAGTAATAATAATAATAGACCTCATTCCCATGACCTGAAGGAATGGTTTGAGGCACTTCATGTTCCTGGAGTGATCAGAGGCCCTTGGGCTATACTAGCATGAGAACAGGGACAATTGGAAATGTTACTGGCACCCACTCAAGCAAATCGATAAACAATGGGAAGATGAGTGATACATATATATAAAGGTATGTATACACATACACACACACACACACACACATATATATACGAGTGATATATATATCACTCATATATATTATCTATTATTGTCACCGTGATAGCTGGGCAGGATTAAAAAAAAAACTGCTGCAGGGTGGCTGTCGGTGATCCGGGCTGTGATAGTCTGGTCTGCTGGGTGGAGTTGTGACTAGAGGGAAGTCCGGATGTGGAAAATGGAAGGCCACATGGAGTAGGGGAGGGTGGTCTGTCTTGTTGTGAGGTTCTGCTGGGGTGGCAGGCCAGGGCTAGAACCCGCCATGCCTCCCGGGAGCCTCACAAGCAGATGGGCATAGGGAGAGCAAGTAGCAGCTCTGCCCCATGTCTGAGAGTCTCTGGTTCAGCACACATGAGTCGGATTGAAAAAAAAATGCTGCAGGGTGGCTGTCGATGATCCGGGCTGTGATAGTTTGGTCTGCTGGGTGGACTCTCGGACATGGGGCAGAGGTGCTACTTGCTCTCCCTGTGCCCAGCTGCTCGTGAGGCGCCCGGGAGGCATGGCGGTTCTAGCCCTGGCCTGCCATCCCAGCAGAACCTCACAACAAGCCAGACCATCCTCCCCTACTCCATGGGGCCCGCCATTTTCCACATCCGACTTCCCCTCGTCACAACTCCACCCAGCAGACCAGACTATCACAGCCCGGTTCATCAATAAATGTTTTATTTATAGGTGACTACAACAGTATGCCACCCACACAGCAAGCCTGGCAAGCTACTCGTGTAGTAATGATATGCCAATTACCAGTAACATTTATATTTGGTCATTCCCATGACCTAATATAATTGATTGAGACTCTTTATGTTCCTGGAGCAAGCGGATGTCTTTGGGTTCTACTAGCATGAGACAGGGCATATGGAGATATTACTGGTGCCTGCTCTAGCAAATAGATGATTAATGGGAAGATAGTGATAGTGATAGATAGTGATCACTGAGATATATATATATATATATATATATATATATATATATATATCTAAAGGTATATACATATATGTGCAATGGGCATATATAATGACTATTTTTACAATGTTATTCTTTCAATATACTAATATCTAATGCTTTTAAATTGATTTTCTTTTCTTTTTTTTGGCCACTTATGACTGTTCTCTGGACTAATTCCTGGCTCTAGCACTGGGATCACTGCTGGTGAGACTCAGGGAACTGTATATGGTCTTGATGATTACTCTTAAGTCAGCCATGAGCAAAGCAAGTGTTCTACTTGATGCAGTATTTTACAACTGTGTTTTCTTTTTCTTGTGTCTTATAATTCCATTATGTAGATGTACCACAGTTTCTTTATCCAGTCAGCAGTTCTTGGGCATTCTGGTTGTTTCCAGATTCTGGCTATTGTGAAGTATGAAAATAAAAGTTCAGATGGTGTTTCTGCTGCGTGTTTTTGGCTTCCCAGGGTATATTCGCAGGAGTGGTATGGCTGGGTCAAATGGGAGCTCATTTCTAGTCTTTGGAGATATGTCAATATTGTTTTCCAGAAAGGCTGTACCAGTTGCCATTTTTTCACTTTGAACCTGTATTTATCCTGTGAATTCAGGTGTGGTTCCTGTAAGCAGCAAATTATTGGAAAAATCATAGCAGACCCATGAAAAATTAAAAACATTACCATAGGTTATTGTGAACGAATTTACACTCGTTAAACTGGAGAATCTTAAAGAAATAGTTTTAGAATCATAAAATCTCCCAAAACTGAATAAGGAGAAAATAGAACATGTGAACAGGTCAATCAAAATAATAACCATGAAAACATAATTAAAAAATATTCCCAAGAACAAAAGCCCTGGTCCATATGGTTCCACTGGTGAGTTCTAGTAAATTTTCAAAGAAGTTTTATTACATTTATTCCTCAAACTCTTGTGAAGTATTGAAGAAAAAGGAATCTGTTGTAACAGCTTCTATGAAGCAAATTTTCAAAGCAGATAGGAATAGTATTAAAATTTTTCAAATTGGGGCCAGAGGGATAGAATAACTGTAGGGTGTTTGTCTTGTTTGTGGCCAACCCAGGCTCCGATCCCCAGTATCCCATATGGTCCCCCCATGCATTGCCAGGAGTAATTCCTGAGCATAGAGCCAGGAGTAACCCCCTGACCATCGCTGGGTTTGACCCAAAAAAGCAACATATGAATAAATAAATAAGATTAAAAAAAGAAATTCAGATTAATTTCCCTGATGAACACTGATTCAAAAAATCCTCAACAAAATATTAGTGAACCAAATCCAACAACATACCAAGAGTATACTACGCCGCAATCAAGTGGGATTCATCTCAGCTATACAAGGATGATTCAACACATGTACATCTATTAACACAATATACCTTATCAATACAAAGAATGTTAAAAATCATGTGATCATATAAATTGGTGCACATAAAGATTCTGAAAAAATTCCTAAACCCATTCATGGTAAAAACTGTGAACAAAATAGGGGAAAGAAGAGTAAGGGCATATGACCAAAGCAAAGCGGGTAGCACAGCGGTAGGGCTTTTGTCTTGCACGTGGCCGGCCTGTGTTCGGATCCCCAGCATCCCATATGGTTCCCAGGCACCGCAGGAAGTAGTAATTCCTGAACGAGGCGCCAGGAGTAACCCCTGAGCACGCCCTGTGTGACCCAAAAAAGCAAAAGAAAAAAAAAAAAAAAAAAAAAAAAGATAGTAAGGGCCACCTATAGCAAACCACTGCCAGAATAATTCTCAATGTTGAAAATCTGAAAGCATTTCCTTTGAGGCACAAGGCAAGGATGTCCACTGTCTATACTTATTCACTATAGTGTCCAAAGCCCTATTAACACAACCAAGCTGGAAAGAGACAACAAAGATATACAAATTGGAGAAGAGATAAAATTAACATTATTTTCAGATAAGAAGATCCCAGGGAGTTCAGTAAAAAAGCTTCTAGAAACAATAAGCCAATACAATAAACTGGAAGGCTTCAATATCAGTACAAAGAAATACGTGACATCTTTATGTCCGTGACATCCTTATGTGCAAATAACGAGCTAGCAGAGGCTGAGATTAAAAAAAAAGATTCATTCCCAACAGTGTCCAAAATCATTAACTGGAAAAGGAATCAACATCCCCCCTGGCACATCTCCACCCCCAAGAATCAACTTAATGGAAGATGTGAAAGACCTTTACTATGAAAAATAAGTCGTTTTATGGTTTCCCCAGAGAAGAAAGATACGTCTGGACTAAGACATTTCAAGGGTGTTTGAAAGTTGGACAGATTTATTTCACAAGAGCATATCTGTGGTCAAAAGTGACACCAAAGGCTGAAAAGGTCAGAATATCGCTCTCTGTCCTGCAGGACACGCTCTGACCCATCTTCAGAGCGTGTAGTATACCAAGAGTATACTACATGAACTCCGGGTCATGGTTCCTTCGTTTGCTGGTCCCTGCGCTGTGAATCTGCTCTAAGTGTCCCTCAGGTCCTCGCCAGAGCCCCGGCGTTCCTGAAGTACAGGTAGATCAGGATCGTGCTCCCCAGCAGGAACAGGCCCACCCACCAGCGGTTGGGGGCTCCCCTGCTCCAGGCCCACAGCTTAGCCAGCAGCCCTCGCCTCTGTGAGGGCGGGCCATGCGCTCAGCCAGTTTCGCTGCCATCCTACGCAGCTGATCCTCGGGGCTGGCAAAGCCTGGGGTTGGAGGCGGCAGGAAGGGCCCGCCAGTGTAGGGGGCGACCTCCCTGGTCCCTGAGCAGTTGCTCCACCAACGCCATCAGCTCATCGACCTGAGCTTCTTGCTGGCGGCCCGTGGCCCGGTTGTCGAAGGCACAGATGCGGTGTCCACACTCAGCCACAAGCTTGCGCAGAGCGAGGTTGTCGCCATCACGCACGCACTCCTGCAGGGACCCTCCTTCCAAGTCCTCCTTGCGCGTGAAGAGCACGATGGTGTGCGCCACCACTTCGGTCCCCGAAAATGTCCTTCACTGCCCTCACAGCCTGTTGGTCCCCGGGCTTGAAGCGGCCCAGCTGGGTCACCAGCAGCAGGACATGGGGCCCCGGGCAGAGAGCAGGACGCAGCGGCCCCGCCTCCAACCACCGCTGGTCTGTGTCAGGGGATGTGGGTGCTGAAAAGGTCCGGAGTGTCCATGACCTCCAGGAGCCAGCGGCCCCACCTGCCAGTCCCCACGGTGCAGGCCATGGTCACAGGGGGTGGCGCTGAGCCGGGAAGGGAAGCAGTTCCAGCCCAGGATGCTGTTCCCCGTGGCGCTCTTCCCGGTTCCGGACTTTCCCACCAGGAGGAGCCTGAGTTTGGGCTCCTGCAGGAGCTGCGTGGCCTCAGGATCTAGAGGCAGATAAATTATTAGCTCTAGCCCACCTCCAATTTGCCTCTCCTGGCCAAGAGACCTCCAAGGGACCTTTTGTCCCCAAACCTGAGGTCTGTACCTTTCCCTTTCACACCGAACTTCACTGGGGCCACTGGGGAGAGCCTTTGGGCTCCTGGTCATTTGATTCTTCCCGACTTTCCCTTGGACATCTCCAACCACCTCTAGATGCTCCAAGGGCTGGCTAACCTTTGTGATTCCAGAACATTCTTCAATGATGCAGAGCTCAGATACCCCAGATACCCCAGTTTCAATCTCTGCCACCACAGCCATAGATAACTCAGGTTGCTCTGGGGTGACCATGTGGTTCTTACACTGCAGTCCTGTGAGAGCTTCCCAGGTTTCAGTTTTGGCAAGTTCTCAGCCTAAGTGTTAAGTCCCTTCTAGAAAAAATGGGTTTTGTTGCGTTTGTAGGTTTTTGTGAGGCTTAGATGCAAGGCTCTTCCCCTTCCTCAACCCGGTCAGATCCCTTGAAACCAGCTGCAGAAGCAGATGGTGACTTGACCATCTGCGCCTGTTCTCCTTCTCTTGCTGCCCAATAAATCGTGTCTCTCTGTGGCATGACCTGGTGCCTTTACCCCCAATCCAAGCTGTGGATTTATTATCTGAATTCTCCATTTGGGGCTCAGCCTAATCCGGGATCATAGGATCTCACAGCTGGGCAGGGAAGGGTGCAGCTGAAAAGATCCCTCAGGGCTCTTGCTGGTTGGCTCCTGTGGGGCATGTCTGGGGTAAGATTTTGGGGTTGGTCCTTCCCCCTTCTCCCCAGTGCTCATCCCAGGGGCAAGTATATGTGAAGGGACATTCCTCACCGTAGACAGTTTCCTCATCTCTTGCCATGATCTGTCCTCTGGTACCCATCTGTAAGAGTCCAAATCCAGTTTTAGTTTGTTAATTCATTAAGTCATTCCTGCATGCATTTATATGATAGGAAAATCACCTACAAACTGCCAGGCAAAAGTTCATGAAAAGATTCACATTGCCATAAAAAAGAAGCCCTAGTACTGTGTCTTTTGAAAGCCTGAATTTAGGGAAGAACATTGGTCTCGTCTCTGCCGGGCATTTTAATGAGTTTGCCTGGACATTCACTCCAGCGCCTCCTATTCCTATACCTGGTTCCCTGTCATCTTCCTAAGTCTTGGACCTGATAGTTATTTTGTAATAGTCATTTTTTGTGATGGTTAATTTTTGTTGTTATAAAGCTATAAACTCCAGGATTGATACCAGTATGGAAAGAAAAAAACCCAGGAGCTTAAGGGTGAAGAAGTCTTAAGCTGAAGCAAAATGATTCCTGTCAGGGGCCATTGGTGGGGGAGTCACTGGAATTTTCCGCCTACTTTGGGAGGATGTGGAACTGCTTTTAAAAAAGATTTAAGAGGGGAGGGAAGCCCTAGGTGAAATATATTGTTCCTCTATATGTAGATAGGAAGCAAGAACTTTATATTCAGAGTATTCAGAACCCTGAAATTCATATTTTCCATGCCTCCAAAAATTACTCTTTTTCAAAATTGTTTAAAAAGTACAAACTTTGGGGAGCCATTGATAGAGATTCTGTGTCATGAATCAGACATTCTTGATAAAAACGAATTCAGAGAACAGTGAACTTGAAACCAGTTGTTTGTTTGAAGCATTTATTGCAGAGGAGGAAATCGAGTGCTCTGGCAATTGGGCTAAGTAGTCGGCTTAGGGACCAGAAAATTAAGGGTAGGGGGTGCAGAATAAGCTCTAACCTCAGATGTCCCTTGAGATGGCCCTACAGTGTCCAGCGAGAAGAGGGAGGAAAACTGGGAAGTAGATTCATCCCCATCCCAATTGCCACAGCTCAGCTTTCTCTGACCTTAGACCAGCTCTGGGTCCAATGGAGTGTCTTCCGTTTGCTGGCTATAAAGTTTAAGAGTGTCTCCTGCCTTTCATAGAATAATCTGTTCCTAGATGTTGTTCTAGCACAAATTTCTCTTACAGTGCTCAGGGAGTGTAAACACGACAAGTTTTGCTCTTAAGTGAGAACTGTCTTCCAGTCTGGAAAGATACACTTTATACTTTGTCTGACCTGGAACCTGGGATGAGAGAGAGAGAGAGAAAAAGAGAGAAAGAGAGAGAGAGAGAGAGAGAGAGAGAGAGAGAGAGAGAGAAAGGAAGAGGGAGAAAGAGAGAGAGGGAGAGAGAGGAGAGGGGCGATAGAGACAGAGAGAGAGAAAGGAGGAAAAGTGCCTACCATAGATACAGGTTAGGGGGGAGAGGGAATCAGGGGACATTTGTGTGTTGGGAAATATGCACAGGTGGAGGGATGGGTGCTGGAACACTGTATGACTAAAAACCCAATCATGAACAGTTGTGTAATGGTCTATCTCACAGTGGTATAATAAAATTAAGAAAAAAAGGAAAAAAAATGCATAAAACTTCTTGCATTTTGAAAAAAAAGAGAGATTCTGGAAGCCTGGACTGGGATTTTGGTACTTACTGCTTGGTGTCGATGGACTGCAAGTGCTCTGGCAAAAACACTCGGGACCTCTTTCCTTGAGTACTAGCAGAGTCCTCGCCCTTTTTTGATTCAGCTGCCTGGAACAGGCTCGCATTGAGGCTGCTTTGACCCACTGCTTTGTCCTGGACTGTGAGAGCAGCAGGCTGGTGCCTCCCAGCAAAGAGGAAGTCTCTGTGCTCTCAGACCTCAGGGCTCAGGAAGTCAGGGGTGGGTGGGTCCAGGGTAAGTACTTAAAGAGATAGTAATATTCTGCATTGAATTGTGGGTCTGCAGGGATTTTTCTATAAATTGCTCGCTCTCCTGCTGTGGCTCAGGTGATGGACTGGCAAGGTCCCTGAAACCAGATATCTTTGGTGGGGGCCAGAGAAATAGTACAGTCAGTAGGGTGCCTGTCTTGCATATGGCTGACCTGAGTTCAATCCCTGACATTTCCTATCGTCCCCTGAGCACCGCCAGGAGTGATTCCTGAGTGCAGCATAACCCCTGAGCAACACTGTTGTGGCCCCACAAACAAAACAAATGTATCTTGCTGTACACAGGAAGGGAAAAAATTGTTTATCCCTGACACCTGAATCTGCCTCTAGAATTAGATACTGATACTTCTAAAATGAGATACTATTATCCTCTATTTAGGGATTCCCTCACCCCCCTAAAATGGCCCCCACAAAGGTGGTCCAGAGAAACTTCTGCCCAGTTCTAAAAAAAAATGATAAACTCGTCAATTACTTCCTATTGGTTGGATATGACCATGGTACTGCCACCCTGATTCTAGTCAGTAAGAAGATTCTGGAAGCAGAGCTCTATCATTCTCTGAGAAAGGAAGTCTTCTAGATATGGAAGGAAGTAAGAGCTCGTGGTATATTGAGTGAATACTTTATCCAGATCTCAGATTGGCTTCAGCTCAGACCAAGTTTCGCCGCAGGTTTGGTGCCATAAATTCTAGAGATGTGGCCCACTGCCGGCAATTTCTATCTTCGTTGTCTACGCACCAACATTCACATACAAAGAAGATGAAATTGAGAAATTCTACATGGAACTGGAGGAGTTCTATAAAAAAGATCACACCTTCTACAAGATCATAGTTGGTGATTTTAATGCCAAGATAGGACCTAGAAGATAGGCTGAAGAACTCCACATCGGGAGCCATGGTCTAGAATAGAACGAACAGGGTGAGAGACTATCTGAGTTTATCAGGTCCACCAAGACCATTCATGGGAACTCAGAGTTCCAGATGGCTGAAGCGAAAACGTTGGACATGAGAATCTCCTGGTGAACTATTCCACAATGAAATTGACCACATCATCTTCAATCGACGGTTCTGTCTGACTGATGTTGCTATCGTCCCCCAAATTCCAAACAGGATCAGACCACCGTCTCCTTCGGTAAAATTCTACTTCCCGCAACGGGGAGAAAAGGCTGCATAGTTCAGGAAGAGAACTCCCAGAACGACCACCAATTGGGAACTCTTTGGAGCAACATGTGAAGATACCACCATTGACGACATCGATGAAGAATACAACCGACTAGTTCAGCACCTCCATGACTGTGCAAAGAATGCCGAGAGAGAAAGAAAGACACAAAAGGATGCCTGTCTTCAGAAACTCTCGAGCTCATTCACCAACGTGGCAAGGCGCAAGCCTCAGGAGACCAAATGCTAAAGTCCAAGCTTGCTAAATGGTGCAGAGAAGCGATAAAAGAAGACCTCAAAGACAGAAGATCAGAAATACTGGAAGATGCAGCAGAGGCCGGGAAAAGCATTCGCACTGCCCGCCTGTCCTTTGCCAACTATAAGACCAAGATGACTGCCCCCCTGATGCACTGATGGATCTATCACATCTTCCAGAAAGGCAATGGAGAAGATTATCCATGACTTCTACTCAAATCTCTTTGATAGCCACGTCCACCTGCCCACATACCAAATTCCACAGGATGGATATGTCATTCCCAACGTTCTCCCTTCTGCAATCCGACATGCCATCTCATCGGTAAAGAAGGGGGAACAGCACCAGGCCCAGACAAAATCAGACCCTAACACCTGAAGAATCTGCCATCAGTACTCATCAATACATTAGCTCGGCTCTTCACATGCTACCTGTCCGAATGCAATGTACCCCTCCCAATGGTGAACCAGCAGGACAGTTCTACTGTTCAAGAAGGGAGACATTCACGAAATTGGCAACTATCGCCCCATCTGCCTGTTGTTTGTCATCTACAAGCTGTTTACACGAGTCATCCTGAACAGGATTGGCAGAACACTAGATGAAGGAAAACCATGCGAGCAAGCAGGCTTCTGCAAAGGATTCAACACAATCGACCATATCCACACAGTAACCAAGCTCATTGAGGTTTGTAGGGAGTACAAGATGCTGCTCTATCTCATGTTCATTGATTTAAAAGAAAGCCTTTGATTCTGTGGAGACTGAAGCAGTCATCGAAGCCCCTAGCCAAACAGGGTGTTCAAACCCAATACATCAAGATCCTTTGTGAGTTGTATTATGGATTCACCACCAGGATCTCACCATTCTACAAAGAAGTGATCATTTATGTCAAAAGAGGGGTTCAACAGGGTGATACCATTTGACCAAAACTCTTCAGCGCCACCCTTGAGAACATCATGCGACAATTAGAATGGGAAGGAATGGCAGTGAAAATAGATGGTCAACAACTACACCGACCTCCGCAACGCTGATGACATTCTTCTAATAACACCAAACATTTGCCAAGCGGCACAAATGCTGACTGACTTCGACCGAGAATGTGGAAAGATTGGTCTACAGCTGAATCTAAAGAAAACTATGTTTAATAAAAATGAACTAGTTCCAGAGGCCCCATTCACTCTCAATGGAACAAACATCTCTTAATGCAGCAGTTATATGTACCTAGGTTGAGAAGTCAACATGATGAACGACCTAACACCTGAGCTGCTCAGGAGGAAGAGAGCGGCATGGAATGCCTTCAAAGGCATCGAAGAAATAGCTAAAAAGGACAAAGAACCTCCGGCTCCAGGCACATCCCTTTGACTCCACCATTCTCCCTGCATTAACAAATGCCTCAGAGACCTGGGCCCTATGAAAGCAGGATGAGAATGCTATTTGGGTCTCCCGAGAGGAATCAAAAGGGGCTATGCTTGGAATATCACTCCTCACTCAAGTGAGAGAAGGAATCCGGAGTTCTGACCTTCGCTATTCCAGAATCAGGGACGCTGTCTCCCTTTGCAAGGCATCGAAAATCAGATGGGCTGTACATGTAATGTGATTTGGAGATGACTGCTGGACTAGAGCTGTTATCAACTGGATCCCACGGGATGTCAAAAGATCATGTGGTCGCCCACTTACAAGATGGTCAGACTTCTTTGTCAAGACCCTGAAGGAACGGTTTGATACTCTTCATATTCCTGAATCAACCAGATGCCATTGGGCTACATTGGCACTTGATAGAGTCCAATGGAAATGTTACTGGCGCCCACTCGAGCAAATCGAAAATAACGGGATTCAAGTGATCAAGTGATAAAGTGATCAAGTGATCTCATGGTAGTATAGTAAAAAAAGCAGAAATGAAGAAATGGAAAATAGAAGCAGAAATAAATTGAGGAGAAAAAAAAAGATCAAAGCCAACATCAAAAACAAGAGCCATTGTTGATGAGGGAGTGGGGGAAAAGGGATCATCATTCACTACTGGTAACTATCAAATGGCCCAGCCTTTGGGAAGACAACATGGACATTCCTCAAAAAAACTAGGAAGAGCTTTCATAGGACCCAACAATTCCACTCCTGGAAATATGCCTCGAGGCCCAAAAACACAATTCAGAAAAAGACATATGCACTCCTCTGTTCACTGCAATAATATATATAGTAGCTAAAATATGGAAACAACCCAAATGCCAAGGAACAGAAGCCTTGATAAAGAATCTATGGTAACTCTACACAGTGGAATATTATTTAACACAAGAAAAGAGAGAAAGTTATGCAATTTGCTGCAATTTGGGTGGATGTGGAGAGCATCAGCTGAAGTGAAATCAATCAGAGGGAGAGGAACAGACTCAGAATGATCTCTTTCATATATTGGATATAAAGAAACTTTAGAGGGAATACCAAATGCCCAACAGAAATAGAAAGGAAGAGCAGGAGAACTGGTCTTTAGTAGGAAGCTTGGCACTGGGAAAGGAATGAGGGGGATAATCAGGGGAAGCGAACACTGGGACAGTGGGGAAGGAGGAAAGTGCTGCCATAGAGGCAGGCTGGGGAGCAGGAGGGAAACTGGGGACACTGGTGGACTGTAGTGGGCATTGCTGAAGGGGTTGGTGTTGAAACAATATACGCCAAACACAATCGCAATTATCTTTGTAATTTTTGGTGATTTAATAGAAAATATGTAGTTTCAGGACTTTATTATTTATTGTTTTCTAAATGTAATATAAATTTCATTGCTCTTTTATTTCATTCAGTAGAAATAATAATATTTTAAGGATGGAAAGAGAATTTAGGAACATGTAACCCATGTTAGAGAAATATAAATGAAAGGAATTGTATGTTTATAGCTTTCAAAAAGGTTCTGGTTCTATACTCAAAACAAGAAGTAACTTTTAAATAATTGATCCATTGACAGTGTGCTAATAATTTTCGAAAGTGCTAATACCAACATAGAATTGAGCATTAATACAGGCAAAAAGATACACATGACAACCTCTTAATGTATGTATTTTAATCCACACTGTGTAAGGGAAGGAAGAGAGAAAGAGAGAAAGAGATAAAGAACCTGCCATAGAGGCAGGCTAGGGGAGGTGGGAGGGAATCGGGGACATTGGTGGTGGGAAATGGGCACTGGTGGAGGGATGGGGGCTGGAACACTGTATGGCAAAACCTAAATATGAACATCTTATAACACCTTTGTTTGTAAGGCGGGAACGGCATGAAGCCCTAGTGGTTGACTCTGAGGAGACACAAACTTCAGCCTGGGCTCAGTGCTCGGTGACGGCAGATGGCATCCCCCATGTCCTAGGTGGTCCTGTGTTCCCGGCGTGCTGCAACCAGGCCTCCCTCAGAGTCCTGATCCCAGCATTCTGATTCCCAAGAAACATGACGGTGCCTTTGGCCAGGCTGGCCTCCCGGGTGAGAGGAAACTTGGGGACAGGGGTGCTGAGTGGACCAAGGTCGGGTGGGGTGTAAGGCTCAGTGGCTTGGGGCCACAGCCATGACCCCTGTCCTGCCGCTGTGCTAGCGGTGTCTGTACCCTGAAGTGGAGCTAAGGTGGCACCTTGGAGCCCTTGGGTGTCCCCTAGCGTCCTGCTCCCAAGGGTGTCCCAGTTGGAAGCGAGCAATAGGCTAGAGGTCGAAGCACCCGGACGACGCTGTCAACACCGTGGCCAGCCAGCACGTCCGACCTTGGTCTCTGCACCCCCGACCAGAGCCGACCCTCTCATGCAGCCCAGATGCCCTTCCTGGCGCCTCGTCCACGCCAGCCCTGCTAAGCCTTCAAGGGCAATCTGCAGCAGCCCGATGGCTATAAACGTGCCTGTGCTGCTCCCAACTTCGGATTATTACCTGAGCAGGACCTTTCTGAGTTTCTGACACTCCCGTGGAGGGAGGAAGGGGCAAGGTGTGGGTTCCCGCTTGCATTATTGAGGGGGGGAAAGACCTCATAGCGCCTTTTGGCTTTTTCTTAAGATAATAATTATTATTATGTTTACGAGACATGGGGCAGAGCTCCTTGCTCCTTGCTCTCCCTGTGCCCAGCCGTTCATGAGGCACCCGGGAGACATGGCAGGTTCTAGCTTTGGCCAACCACCCCAGCAGAGCCTCACAACAAGCCAGATGACCCCCACTCCATGGGGTCGCCGCTTTCCACATTCGGACTTCCCTCTCATCAGAACTCCACCCAGCAGACCAGCCCATCACAGCCCGGCTCACGCTGCGGTGCGGTAAATCAATAAATGCTTTATTTGGAGGTGACTACAAGAGTATGCCTCCCCGCACGGCAACCCTGGCAAGCTGCTCGTGTTGTATTTGATATGCCAAATACCAGTAGCAATTATATTAGGTCATTCCCATGACCTAATATAATGGTTTGAGGCTCTTTATGTTCCTGTAGCAAGCCGATGCCCTTGGCTCTACTAGCATGAGACAGGACATATGGAGATATTACTGGTGCCCGCTCTAGCAAATAGATGATGAACGGGAAGATAGTGATATAGTGATAATGATTGTATTTACATGTGACATATTATATATTATAAATAGAAAGAACTGCTGTAGGTTCCTCAATACATGCATGGGATGAGAGGCGACTACAAGAGTATCCCACCTGCATGGCAGAGACTGGCAATCTATCTGTGTTGCATTTGATATGCCAAAAACCAGTAACAATTATAGACCTCATTCCCATAACCTAAAGGAATGGTTTGAGGCTCTTCATGTTCCTGGAGCGAGCAGATGCCCTTGGGTTACACTCGTATGTGACAGGATGTATGGCGATGTTACTGGTGCCTGCTCGAGCAAATTGATGATCTACGGCAAGACAAGTGATACAAGTGATATAAACACCTTTGTAATTGTATATCTCACGGTGGTATAATAAAATATTAAAAAAATAAATAAATAAAATAAAATAAAAATAATTGATCCATTGACAAATTGAGTGATGTTAATATTGAAGGATTCCATAACATCTCATAATTGATGTCAGGCAGAGTGATTCACCCACTATATGACAATGTCCAAATAATTACTGATCTGAAACTATAATCTAGCACTCTTGCATGTGAGGCCAGTGGTATTTCTCAAAATTATCATGAATTTTGAGGTACAATTAACAGTAAACTATAGAACCAAGAGCACACAGTAAAGAATAAGTGGAGAGGAAGGGTGCACATTTTGGACAATCCACAGAACATAATTAGGAGTATTCCAAAACAACTGAAAGCAAAATAAAACACATTCTAGCATTTTGGTCAGGGTTTCACTTAGACAATTCATGTTAGCTGTAGTCAAAAGGCTTCGTTGAGTCTCCATGTGTTTTATAAGATGCCCCTTGAAATCCTGCAATCATTCCTCTGACCACACTGGTCCACGTTCCAATACAGTAACCAGGCTGTACAGGTGATTGGTATAGTGGTTACCCCCTTTTCCATCACCAGAACTCCAATCACCTCCATCAGCTCCTTTATTTGCTTATCCTGATCACTCCCTTTAGCACAGTTGTTGAATGCATAGACTCATCTTCCACAAGCTGCCACAGGCTCATGGAGGGCTTTTTATCTGAGCTGTGGAGGTACTCCATCAGGGAGTCTCTCCACAGGTCTTCCTTGTATTGAAGGATTGTATGTTCCATAGCATCCTCTCCAAAGATCTCCTTCACTCTCTGTGCAGCCTTCTGGTCCTGGGTGGAGACCCGCCCAACTGCATCACTGGGATCAAAACATGGGGTCCTGGTTCAAAAGCCAGTAGCACCTCTGCACCTCTCGGTCCAGGGCATCCAAGTGACCCTCCTCAGATAATACATCTGGTGTGTCAACAATGACCAGGTTCGTCTCTTCCCAGTTGCTCTGACTTTCACTGCATGTCTTTGTTATGCTCTGGGCCCCCCAACCTGGACTCAAACACTTGCTTCCTGAGGAAGCTGTACCCAGTTGCACTTCTGCCAGTCCCTGACTTGCCCACCAGAAAAGATTCTCAGCTCTGATCCTCTGGTGTGTTGGTTCTTCATATTAAGCCCTCTTAGGAGCAAGTTACTGTGATATTACTGGGTGGCTCATGGTAAGGGCTCATGGTAAGGGCGTATTTGCAATATCTCATCACGATAGGTTACATTTGTGAAATAGAACTTAACCAGCATCAAATAGGGTAAGTAATGATTTTCCAAGGTTTCCATAGATCTCTCTAGCACTGAAGGATATTTCACGTTGGGTGCTAGAAATGTACTTTTTTATTTTGCCCCCACATAGGCAGTTCAAACTATTTTCTGCCAAGAGGGCAAAGTTGTTCTTTGAACCTGGCACCCTCCCTCCAGCACACTTTGCGAACTAGAAATCATCACGTAGAACTTTTCATAAATGTGGGTTTACCTGGTTTTTGGCTAACAGAAGCAGACACTCCCCCATTCAAACCTGACACTACTCAAACCTCAAAGAGAAAGTGAAAACAAAACTTAATACTGGTCTGCGTGTTTTCCACTCATTTTTGTCTAAAGTTCTCTTTTGAACAGTTTAAGTGGGAAATTAATTTTTCAATATTTTAAAAAAATTTATTATATCATCATGAGATACGCAATTACAAATGATTGATTGGGTTTCAATCATACAGTGTTCCAACACCTACAATGGAAAACTTAATCATAGTGATGTGTTGTTCTGCTCTTTTTTATCAATAAAATAATAATGATAATAATAATAATAATAATAAAACCTGTGTGTATGATTTTAGTAGGACAGAAAAGCAAGGCAAAGGAATTGTTTTAACTTCATTTGAGTGTCTCTTCATCTCAGACATGGGCAGAGCTGCTAGACAACCCCCGACTCCATGGGTGCCACCATTTTCCACATCCGGACTTCTATCTCATCACAATTTCACCCAGCAGACCAGACTATCACAGCCCGCATCATCGACACCCACCCTGCAGCAGTTCTTTTTCAGTCCTGCCCAGGAATGCTGAACCAGAGCCTCTCAGACATGGGACAAAGCTGCTACTTTCTCTCCTTGTGCCCAGCCACTCATGAGGTGCCCGGGAGGCATGACGGGTTCTAGCCCTGGCCTGCCACCCCAGCAAAGCCTCACAACAAGCCAGACGACTCCCCGACTCCATGGGTGCCACAGTTTTCCGCATCCAGACTTCTTTCTCATCATAACTCCACCCAGCAGACCAGACTATCACAGCCCAGATCATCGACACCCACCCCTGCAGCAGTTTTTTTTCAATCCAGCCCAGGTATGCTGAACCAGAGACTCTCAGACATGGGGCAGAACTACTACTTGCTCTCCCTCTGCCCAGCCGCTCATGAGGTGCCCGGGAGGCATGGCGGGTTCTAGCCCTGGCCTGCCACCCCAGCAGAGCCTCACAACAAGCCAGACGACCCGCCGACTCCATGGGGGGGCGCCATCTTCCACATCCGGACCTCCCTCTCGTCACAACTCCACGCAGCAGACCAGACTAGCAGCCACGCAGTTCATCAATAATTGCTTTATTTAGAGGTGACTACACGAGTATGCACCCGTACGGCAAGCCTGGCAAGCTGCTTGTGTCGTATTTGATATGCCAAATGCCAGTAACATTTATATTAGGTCATTCCCATGACCTAATATAAAGTTTTGAGGCTCTTTATGTTCCTGGAGCAATAAGATGCCTTTGGGTTCTACTAGCATGAGACAGGACATATGGAGATATTACTGGTGCCCACTCTAGCAAATAGATGATCAATGGGAAGATAGTGATAGTGATAGTGAGTGGGGCCATCAATGTGTCTTAGATTTGAGTCTGAGTCTTTATGAGGAAACTGAGTTCAACTATTAGTTCCCCTGTTTCCCAGGTCTTCCTGCTAATGGATTTCTACCTGGGTCTCCAGGGTCTCTGGTTTGCTGAACGGACATCTGGGGTTTTCAGTCCCATCATTGTGTAAAAACAATTCTTTACAATAAATAAACTCAGGAAGAAATTATATCTGCCTGTTTTCTATCTGTACATGCATGTATCCAAACACATGCATATGGATAAGTGGAGATATTTGGGAAATATGACAGTTCTAAGTTTTATCATATAATTTATTTCATGGACCATGGCTCATAAATAATTTTTTTTATATTTTAAATTTTATTACACCTTCATGAGATATACAATTACAAAGATGTTTAGGACCAAGTTTTAGAGATACAGTGTTCCAGCACCCATCCTTCGTCAGTGTACATTTCCCACCACCAATGTCCTGAGATTTCCCTCCCCCTCCTCCTCCAACCTGTCTCTATGGCAGGCACTTTGCCTCTAGAAAAAAATGTTTTAGACGTTCTCTCTGAGAGAGTAAATGTTGAAAGGAAGGAGGATTTATGGGAAGAAAAATTCAAACAGAAATTTTTTTTTTATATTTCTGGAAAACTCTGACTTATATAATCAGGCAGAAAGGAGGATAGCAGTTTGTGAGGAAGAGAAAGCAAAAAGCCACTCACTAAAATGGAGCTTAAATTCTAACCC
>JAJIBD010003217.1:0-26750 GCA_021461705.1 Cryptotis parvus | reverse complement strand
GCTGACCCAGGTTGGATCCCCGCATCTCATATGGCTCCCCAGCCACTGCCAGGAGTAATTCCTGAGTGCAGAGCTATGAGTAACCCCTGAGCACACCAGGTGGGGCCCCAAAAGCAAAAAAAAACAAACAAAAACTGGAAAAATATCAATCCACGTTAAAACCCTCCTGAAGGTAAGGAATAGGGCAAAGACTATAATTGAAGTAAGCTGTGATTTTCAAAACGTCAGACACACACACACCTTTCTGTAAAAACACCCATGAAAGAGCGTTATTCTTCATCAAAAGGAATTTAACCCTCACAGCAAGTTTCCGAAAAGCTCCTTCTCCCGCTTAAAAATCTGTGCACACGCACCGTCCAGGCTCAGGGAGACGAAAGCTGATGACAGACAGCAGAGGCAGAGGCAAACCCTCCAAGTTACACGGCAAACGTTTCTGCCCGCGCGCCGCTTTATCCTGTGGTTTTCATGCCAGAGCATGCCATAGCGACTGAAGACATTTCCCGATTTTTCAAAGCCTGGTTTGGGGGCGGTAAGCGAAACCGGCTTGCAATTACAGACCCGGCCCCAGATGCAGACACTATTTCGGGGAGCCTCGCCACGCCTCCCTGAGACGGGCGAACAGAGTCCACCGAGAAGCAGCCTGCAGGCTGTGTCCTCGGAGTACGGGTGCCCCAGCCCCAGCCCCTCCCGAGGAGGCCCCAACCTGCCTCGCCGCGGGGCTCCGGGAGCTGCTCCGCCAAGTGTCCACTCCCCCCAGCCGCGGCGCTTCCCCCGAACCCGCCCCCCTTTCTCAAGCCGCAGTCCCACCCCGCCGGGCACCACGACGGGGCCGGGGGCGACTCGTCGCCCCGACGTAGCAGGCGCTCGGTCTCAGCCCTAGGTTCGGGCCGGCTGGCGGCTCCCCCCGCCCAAGGCGGCAGCACACGGTGATGCGGCCGTCCGTGTCCACTCACCCGCCGTCCCACTCCCCGGTGGCCAGCACCGATCTAGGACCAGCTTAACTGCGCCCACGTCTCCTCCCCGAGGCCGACTGCCAGGTGGTGGGGGAAAGCCCTGCGCGGTGCAGTGCCGGCGGCGGAAGCTTTCGGGGGCTGGGGTGGGGTAGGTTGTGTGATGTGGAGGAGGACTGGTGAGCCGCCTCGGGATTGGCTGAGAACGGTGCCAATCGTATGCCGCTCCCGGAGGGCGTGGCTAAGGTGTTGCGCGCGGCGCTGCGCAGAGTTAGCTTTGGTCTTAGCCGGGCTTTCGCTAGGCCTTACCTTGGCAGCTAGCTGGTCCACGATGGATGGTAATTGTGGGCGAGCAAGAGAGTAGGTGCCGTGGGGGGGCGTTTATCCTTATTTCCTCCTGGAGGCTTCAGCCTCATCCCGGGTGCTCGTACGCCGCTGCCTCGCCCCGCCCCCGGAGCGGGTTGCTGGGGCGGGAAGCTGGCTAGCTGGGTGGCGGCGTGCTCGGGGAGCGGTCTCCGAGCGGGTCTGGGCCGGTAGGTGTCGGGGTGACCTACCTTTGTTTCCCTAAGTCGTCTAGATGTGGCTTTTTGTTGCAGCGCTTTCCCTACCTCCGCTTGTGTGCAGAGTCTTTACTAGGCCCCCTGGCCGCCTGGCTCCACTCGATTTATGGAGTGCAGTGTTTGCTCCTGCAGGGGGTGCGGGATCAAACTCTGTTTTGGTTAGCAACTACTTTTCCAGGGGCGGGCAGAAAACATGCCAAAGCCTGGCCCCCAACTCACGTGCAAGGGAAACGTGGATGCCAGAATTTAATCTCAGGAGAGGAAGCTTCAGATTACTTGAAATCACCTTGCAATCTAATTTCATCACCTTGGCGGCACACGCAGTTTGCCATTTGCATTGCTGAAATAGCTCTCAACATTTTGAAACTGACAGGAAACTTGCAGTATAAGAAGACCACGTATTAGCTGTATGAAATGAACATTTGGAGTTAGGTTTGTTTTGTTCCTTAGCCGAGGGTTTTTTCCCTGTGGGGTCAAAGCCATAGTGTGTGAGTTCTCTAATGTCTGTTTCTGTTTCAGGTCTCTGGGCTATTTTACTAACCTGACTTTCCTGATCATCACCACCATAGGGCTGTTTGATTTTCTGCCCAGCTGATAGGGAAGTCTGATTGTTGACATCCTCAACTCTTCCACGTTTCAAGAAACGACCATTTGGTATGCAAGATCTGATACAAGTCAGGTTTTAGAGGTGAGATCATATCAAATTCCCTGCGCTCCGAGGACTCTGAGCCAGGAAATCACGGGCATTCTGCCATGAGTGTAGGGGTTAAGATAAGAGAAGGTGGCAGTGGGGTGCAGTGGCAGGAATGTGTCATCTGTTGTGAGCAGGGAGAGAACCCCGGCGGAGGTGATGCTGGAGCTTCGCCTGAAAGAATGGTTAGAGGTGTGGGCCTCCTCGGGGAGGGTGCTGGGGGCTGGGGCACCCCCATACTCCCGAGGACACAGCCTGCAGGCTGCATCTTGGTGGACTCATTGGTCGCCTGTCTCAGGGAGGCGTGGCGAGGTTCCCAGAAATATTTTCTGCATCTGGGGCCCGGTCTGAAAATTTCAATGGTTAGAGAGGGAATCCATTAGCCGGAGCTTTTAACCATTTTAGACCTGCACATCACCACGAGGCACTTAACCAAGGCTGTAGGCTTGGGGTTGGGGGGTCCACCTTTCTGTACCTGTGGACTTAGTGTTTTCCAGGGACTGATGGTTGAACACCACTAATGTATAGCACAGTAAAAGACTTGTATATTATAAACTGGCTAGAGTTCTTTAGGGAGGAATAGTGGATGAAATAAGAAAGATAAAGGTTATTAAGGATTTGGGGCTTTACTTGGTTAGCAGTTGAAAGTTAAAATAAGAGTAGCAGACTGGACTGTGGTTCAGTGGGTAGAACCTGTGATTGAAATTGTGAGGCCTTGGGCAACAAAACAGGATGGCAACACAGTGAACGTTAAATATGGCTCTGTAGGTGGTTGAGGTTTGAGGCAAAATAACAGTTTGCCGGTTGTTACACTGGTTCAGGGGAGAAATGTGAGTGGGCTGGACAGAGGCAATAATATAACTATAGAGGGAAGAGCTAGTTAGAGGTGTGTTAAGGTAGCAGGATACATTGAACTGGGTGGAAGGACAAAGAGTGGAGAGAATTTCTAGGATGGGGGTTGGAGCAATAGCACAGTGGATAGGGTGTTTGCCTTTGCTCGTGACCACCCTGGGTCGATCCCTGACATTCCATATGGTCCCCCCGAACACTGCCAGGAGTAATTCCTGAGGTGCAGAGCCAGGAGTAACTCATGAGCATTGCTGGGTGTGACCCAAAAGCACAAAAAAAAAAAAAAAAAAAAAATTCTAGGATGGCCACATAGAATTTTTTGCCTCTTAAAACTGAAGGATACGGGTCCAGAGCGATAGCCCAGCGGGTAGGGCGTTTGCCTTGCATGCGGCCAGCTGCGGCCCGGGTTCGATCCCTGGCATCCCATATGGTCCCCCCGAGCACCGCCAGGAGTAATTCCTGAGTGCAAAGCCAGGAGAGTAACCCCTGAGCGCCGCCGGGTGTGACCCAAAAAAAAAGCAAAAAAAAAAAAAAACTGAAGGATACGCTCAAGAGCATGGACGTGGTAGGCACACCTGCCTAGGTGGTACCTTGGTGTGTGTCCCTTACTTCACTTGATCACTTGACATCCCATTATTCGGTCGATTTGCTTGAGCGGTGCCAGTAACATTTCCATTTTGACCCTATCACGCGCCAGTGTAGCCCAATGGCATCTGGTTGCTTCAGGTCCCTTACTAGACCTGGGGCAAACTGCCAAGTTTTTTGTTGTTGTTGTTTTGGGTCACACCCATGAAACCTCAGGGGTTACTCCTAATCTGCACTTAGGAATTTCTCTTGGCAGTGCTTGGGGACCTTATGGGATGCTGGGGATTGAACATGGGTTGGCCAGATGCAAGGCAAACACCCTACCCGCTGTGCTATGGTTCCAGCCCCAAATTGGCAAGCTTTTAAATCCAATGTATGATGGAGAAATGACTCTATATACCATTCTACTGTGAGGAGCAAGGGCATTATGTCTATACATTTGCTTCTGCTCATTGTTATTGTTTATTATCAAGCAAATATGTGGACAAAACTGGTTAATTCTAGAAAGAACCTGGCATCAGTTTGGGGGTTGCTAATTTTATCCGGTCATTTCAGTCACTACTGAAAACTGGTAGGAAACTGGTAGGAAATACAGCCCTAGAAAGCATCAAAAAGGAAAACCTGATTAACATATGGGGTTTCAGGAGGTGACAAAGAGTCTAGAGCACATGGTTTTTGCATGCAGGAGCCCTGGGTTCAGTCCCTGGCACCGCATGATGCCCTGAGCACCACCGTCGTGGGCTCTCAAGCTAGGAGCCAGGAGCAGCCTCTGAGCCGCAGAGGTTGTGCCTCTCCCTAACCCTTCCACAATAGAAACCAAAACAGACGCAGGTGAGGCAAGATTCATACAGAGGCAAGTTAAAAGTAGAATGTGTAAAGGGTAGGTGTTAAAGCAATGGTGTCTTGGCTAGGAAGGTAAACACCTTTCCTAACCTTTAAATTAGGATGACGGAAGATACTGTAAACATTATTTTTGGTATCTTCTGTAATACTCACTCAAGTGGATGCCAACAGTGAAGTCCTTGGATTGTTCACTGTTGCATCCAGAGATAATGTACGGTTCCTATATTCAAAGGTAATTTAGGTCAGGCCAGAGGTGGGATAAGCATCCATTGACTCACTGAGTAATGGATGCAGGCCTTTAGGAATGTAGGGGGAGGGAACCCCATTCTGGTTGTATGACCTGGAGGGACCTTGCTGCAAATGGTTTGGAAACAGATATGAACAGATAGATAGGACTGTTATTAGTAGGATGCGGAGATGACAAATGAGGACTGAGGTTTGGAGTTGGGGACCACATGTGGTGCTGCTCAGGGCTTACTCTGGCTCTGTGCTCAGGGATCACTCCTCATGTGCTCAGGTGACCGAGCAATCCCCATATGGGCTGCTGGGCTTGAACCTGGGTCAGCCGTGGCCAAGCAAACACCTTACCTAGCACTATCATCTGTGCCCCTGAAGACTGAGGTTCTTGAGTTTCCCTTTAAAAGCGGAGGAATCTCTTGTAGTGAAAATGCATAGGAGGGCAGCAGGAAGAGCAGTTCTGGTCCTACAAGTATTTGTATAGAGAACAGTGAAATTCGTTAGAAGTGCTGCTCTTGGGAAGAGAGAGCACTGTTGGGGATGTAAAGGTACGTTCTGTAAGAATTTTTCAGATGCCCTCCGCGGGAGTGAAGGAAAAAAAGAAACAAGAGATGTAGATGGAACTAGGGGAATAATTGATTTAGTTTTCTTTGGGAATGTCAAGGAATATGAATCCTGGTTGAAGGAGTTGGTGATTGAGGATAGTGAATATGAAGAAACGGATTCTTGGCAGCTGTCTCCTCACGTTTCTGAAGTGAGTTGGTGACCCTGAATGAATGTAAGTTTCCCTGTTTGCCCAGAGATACTTGGATACTAAAGCTGAGGCCAGCACTGCTGTCTTGATGGAGGAGTTCTATCCCCTTTGACCTGTGGCCGGCGGGAGAGATTGCCAAGGAGAAGACCCTTCGCTGTGGGACAGCAGTGATTTGTGTGAATGTCTGGGCAATGGAGTGGGCTGTCCACCATCTCTATGACTTAGTGGAAGTCGTTGGCAGCCACAGTAAACCACTAAAATGTGGTTTTCACAGCTTTCCTTAATACTCTTTGCCACAAAAATAAATATGTAGATTAATTAGGAAATAACTGAGAGAATTAAAAAAGAATTCCCCAGAGCTCAGAGAAGTAATACAGGGGTTAAGTGCTTGCCTTACGCACTGCTGATCCAGGTTGGAATCCTAGCACCACATATGGCTCCTGAGAATCCGAGGACTTGCTTCCCGCCTACCCCTAGCCCCCTCCATAAAAATAGAATTGCCAGCATTTTGATGCATAATCATCTCATTGTCATCAACACTTTATATAGCCTTAATTCTTTTATTTTCTTTTTTGGGTCACACCCATCAATGCTCAGGGGTTGCTCCTGTCTCTGTGGTTAGGAATTACTCCTGGTGGTAATGGGGACTATATGGGATGCTGGGCATTGAACATGGGTCATCCACATGCAAGACAAACACCCTACCGCTGTACTATTGCTCTGGCCCCTAAAGCCTTAATTCTTCACTCTTCCCATTTACCAGTGAGACTTTCTCTCCATTTGTATATGCAATGAATTGATTTTACAGGGGTATTTAAGTGGTTTACTTTAGTTTATATGTAATAAAGTTGAACCTCCACTGTTTTTTATTTTTTTTATTTTGTTTTTTATTTTAACTTCTGGTTTTCTACTGAATTACCAGCTTTGTTTGTGCATAACAAAAAATGTAGTTATATTTTGAATTGTAAACATTAACACTACTCAGCATATTAACCTCATCTTATATAACTTCTTAAAAGTTATATAAAAACCAGAGACATAGTACAGTGGCTAGGGCACTTGCCTTGCACATGACTGATCTAGGTATGAACCCACCACCCACATAATGGTGTGGCCCACCAGGAGTGATCCCTAATAGAAGAGCCAGGAGTAAGCCCTAAGGACAGCTGGGTGTGTCCCCTCCCCTCCCCCAGTTAAGACAAAAACAATATACAGCTACACTCCATTTCTTACTCAGTTACTGACATTTACTTTATGTGGTCTGCTTGTCTGGTGTCTCTAATTACCAGGAAAGTCTTAAATGAACAAAAATGGGCTGGAGTGAGAGCACAGCAGGGAGGGCATTTGCCTTGCACACTGCCGACCTGGGTTCGATCCCCGGCATCCCATATGGTCCCCCGAGCACCACCAAGACTTAATTCCTGAGTGTAGAGACAAGAGTAACCCCTGAGCATTGCTGGGTGTGACCCAAAAAAGCCATGAACAGAAATGTTTAGCTTTATTGGTTGAGAGGGCTCATGCTTTGGGAGGTTAAGGGTTATTCTAGTTAATGTGCTTAGGTGGCTGTTCCCAGAGCTGTTCTCACCTGGAACTCCCACACCACATTACATAGAGTATGCTCAAGCCTTTGAGCCATCTTCCTGACCTCAGCATATTTTTACTCTGTTTTGTCTTTGCTAGTTTATTTGACCTAAGATTCTGTAGTTGAAGTCACCATGCAAGCTTGTAAATCTTCTTGATAAAGAAGGAAATACTTCGATCCCTCCACATGTGTCTGAGAAAAATAATCCTGAGTCTATAGAAGACTGTAGATGAGTTGGGCTTGTCAGACTAGTTTTATTTACTTTTCCTGAAATCTTCTGAAGTTAGACACCAAGCAATGCAGACCCTATGCTCTACGTTTTCTTCCATTCTTTGAAACTGTTTCAAAACTTACACTTAATGGCAGAGAGATTTTTGGATTTGTATGTGTGTGTGTCGGGATGTTTGTTTTTTTTAGGTTTGAGGTCACACCTGGCTGTGCTCAGGGCTTACTCCTACTCTGCGGTGGTGTTCAGGGTATCCTCCGTGATGGAGTTGACTGCATGTGAAGCAGATGCCCTACCTACTATGCTCCGTCAGCGCTAAGAGTGAATTTGGAGGTACAGGTTAGCTTGGCATGTAGAGGATCTTAAATGCTAGCACAAAGACTTGAACTTTACGAAGTGCAAGTACGTGGGAAGTCACAAGTTAGAATGATTGCGTAGAGTATTACTATTCTGTCTAATTCCAGGCAATCCTGGATAATTCTAACTCCAAAAGTGCTCAATTAGAAAAGATACAACTCATGAAAACGTATGGATGATGGTTAGTGAGACGAACACGTCATCTGGATCCCAAGGTGTGGCCCATCCCACCTGGTCAATCCTAAGCCGGCGATCATACATTATACTCAGCACAGTTGATAGTGTGGTTCTTCGTTTCTTCATATGTAGCTCTTTTTTAAAACCATTTATTTATTTTGGTTTGGGGGCCACAGCTGGTGGTGTTCAAGGCTTCCTCCTGGCCTGCACTTGGATCTCATGGCAGGCTTGGGGGATCATATGGGGGTGCCAGGATTGAACCAGGTTGGTTAAGTGCAAGGCGAATGCCCCACCTACTGAACCATTTCTCTGGCCCCTAGTTCTTCATTTATTACCGTAGCGTGAGTTACCAGCTATATCTTCTGTGTTCAGGTCTTTCAAAATGCTTATGGTAATGGCATCATTTTAAAGAGATTTGTTTTTGTTTCTGCGGGAGCAGGGTCACATCCAGTGGTGGTGCTGACTCTGTTCTTCCACCTCCCCTCCGGACAGTGTTTGCCAAATCAGGTGGTCTAGAGCTCACACCGAGCCTCCATCATGCACAGCACTTCCTCCAGAATGTTGAGCAGATTATTTCTCTGGTCCTTCAAAGAGTACCTGTAAGAATTTAATACTGTATGTGCTTGTCACAAGCTATGGCATGTTGTGAGACTCACTGAATGTGAACTGCTGAACTTCTGTTCCTTTTGCATTGTTGGTCTAACAATATTTTCACAATATCTATTTTATCTTCTAGCTTGAAGCTAAAATGAAACAGTTGCCCGCAGCCACAGTTCAGCCTCCTTTCTAGTTCTCAGATAATCAGTTCAGTGGTCAGTGTAATAAAAGAGCTCATTGAAAACTCTCTGGATGCTGGTGCCACGAGCATAGAGGTTAAACTGGTGAGTGTCTTTGAGAAATTGGGTAATTGTAAAGCAAACGGACAGATATTTTTTCCTTTAGAATTATCACCTTTGTCTTTCTGTAAACTAGAAACTTAGGTATTCTAAAGATACCACATTCTTTTCTCTTCGAGAATAAATTCTTAGAGCAATATATTTTAACTGAAATCAATAATGAATATTAAAAGAATTTTTTAAAAGACTTATTCCTTAGGATTCTATCACTTGTCTGTATTTTATAATGCTTAGCCTCTGTTCATATTTGCTCAGAACATTTATATATACACACTTTTATACACTCTTGTTTTGCACTTCTTTTTCAACCAAATTCTAAAGTGTTTCTTTTGCTTAGAGTTATCTTACCGGTTTTCAGATTTTAGTGCTGTATATTGAATTGCATGAATGCCTTTTTATTTTCGGGGAGGTGTTTGTTTATCAGCAGTTCTGCATTGGAAGGCCATGAAGGCCTGAGGATTGAACTCAGCACCTCAGGGCGATCTCCTTGTCCTTTTAGTTGATACGACTTATGACAGATGTTAGAATTTATTGTAATTTTGCTTGCTTGTCACTCTCTCCAATTATAAATTAATAGTTCAGACATGTTAGGCCTCTCTAGTTTTTATCATTTTATGACACCATACCTGACCAGTATTAATAAGTTTATTTGTTCCAGTGAGTATAAGAATACGCTTTTTGGTACATTTTAGTACCTTCTGATTTTCAGATGTCTTTATTTTTAGCATTAGAGCATTAGGCACAATGTTGACCCGAATATATTCGTGGGGCGAGACCTACCCTCTTCTGTGCATCCCCAGTTGCTCCGTTAGCAGTGGAAGTAGCGCTGCTCTTTTTGATTAGTCCCACACACAATCTTGTCTTTATGCTCGCTATTCCTCAAGATTTCAAGTACATCAGAATAATTTCAGAGCAAAATATTTAACTGTTAGAACAGTTACTGGGCCCCAGAATTTGTATTCTAGCAGATTTCTAGTTGATAAAACTGCTATTCTGTTCCATATTAAACTTTTGAAAAGTTAAAACTTTAGCTTTTTAATGCTGTGTAGCTTTACACAGCATTAAAAAACATGTTTTTATTTTCTGAAACATTTCATAGAACAGTCTGTTCAGGATATAACTGATAATATTTAAATAAGATTAGGTAATTATCTTTGCTAAATTTCATTTAGGAGTCTTGGGCAGGTTGGCCTGCAATACTGTTCCCTGTGTGATTCCTGCATCAAGGGGAAAGAATATCTTGGGCAGGCAAATGTGTGTGTGTGTGTGTGTGTGTGTGTGTGTGTGTGTGTGTGTGTGTGTGTGTCTGTTTTGTTTTTTTTTGGGTCACACCTGGCGATACTCAGGGGTTGCTCCTGGCTCTGCACTCAGGAATTACTCCTGCCGTGCTCGGGACCATATGGGATATATGGGATGCTGGAGATCAAACCTGGGTCAGCCGCATGCAACACAAACGCCCTACCCGCTGGTATTGCTCCGGCCCTGGAAAATGTATATTTTATTCTGAAAAATTGTTTGGAATAAAAGTTCAGAGATTTTTTCTTCCCTTTTTTTTTTTTTTAAATAGGGCCACTCCCAGTGGCCTTTGGTGGTTGGGGCTTGGGGCCACTCCTGCTTGGACCCTGATAGTTAGTGCTCAGTCTGGGACATACAGAGCTCCTTGGGCCTGGTGGTTTATAAGGGGGCTCTAGGATAAGCCCAAGAGTTCTGTATATCCAGTGAATAAGGGATTGAACTCAGGCTTGTGTCTATGTTAGGCATGTGCTCTACTACTGGAGCTGTTTTTCCCAGAAAGAAAAATTTTATTTATTTTTTTAATTTTTTGGTTTGGAAACACACTTGTTGGTTCACAGGTAATTCTTGGTGGTGCTTTACGGACCATACGTGGTGCTAGAGATTGAACCCCTGCCAAGCATCTGAAAGCCTTAACCCTTGTACTATTTCTTTGGCACCTAATAGATGGTTTTTCAAGAATAGTTTAACAGGAGACAGGAGAGATAATTCAGTGGACCGAAAGATGCTTTCATACAGGAGAACTTGGTTCAATCCCTGCTGCTGCATATTCCCCAGGTACCACCAGGCTCCAACCCAGGAGTCCCCCTGAGCATTGTTGGGTGTGGCCAGAAGTAATGAACATAGCAGGCCAGGGACATGAGGCCCTGGGTTCAATTGTTGGCACTGCAAAACAAATAAAATCAAACTAGGGGCAGTTGTTTGCAAGGTAAACACCGTACTCCTGTTGTGTTGCTCTGCTTCCCAGAAGTTTTCTGTAAAAAGAAAACTACACATACCTATTTTAATAAGCAGTTTATTTTCTTGACATTTACCAGTCTCTGTTTTGTAGAGCTCCAAAATAAACAGCCGTAGTTGCTATGTAGAATGCTTATTAGACGTGTTTTATTATGTGTTTCATAATATGATTGTCTTGACCGGGAACATTTTTCTAACTAAACATTATCATATTATTTCAAACATATGAAGAGATCTTTATGTTGTCTTCTACAGGTGCCAAGTGTTCTTATTTATATTGAAAATTTGCATTTTTCTGTTGTCCATGGCTTTTATATAAAAATAGAACAGACCTGGGCCTTGAGAAGGCATTACAGGGTTAAGGCAGTTTCCTTGCACACAGCTAAACAACCACTTCTCTCTCCAGCATCACGATTATATCGCCAGTACTGCCACAGGCATATCTGAGAACACATCTAGTAGTAGCTCTTCAGTACTGCTGGCTGTGGTCCAAAATACCCCCAGAAAAGGAAAATTAAAAACTAAAGTAAAATAAGGAGGTCTGGGGCTGGTGGGATACCACCACAGACCGGAGTTAATGCTTTGTTTGCCCCTGACCCTGCATTATACCATGAGCGATGCCAGGAGTGACTCTCTCTTCCCCAACCCCGCCTTGCCCCTGAGAGCAGCTGAGAGCAGTCCTGAGCACCCCGGGGCCCCGAACAAAAGAAAGCAGAGTAACAACTCCCAGAAACTTTAGATTGACCCGAGAAACTAAATCGTAGGTTTCTGCTTCTGAATACTTGGTATATTTTATCTAAAAAGTTTTGACACATAAAAAAACTATTTGTTATGTGTGTGTATATTTTTTTTAAATTGAATCACAGTAAAATACACAGCTACAAAGTTGTTCAGGATTGGATTTCAGTTCTTAATGCTGCCATACTCATTTCTCCACCAGTGTCACCATTTTCCCTCCCGCACCCCTCACCGCTGTGACAGGCACTTTCCTTCCCTCCTTACCTCCCTCCTTCCTTCCTTCTCCCTTTCTTTCTCCCCCACCCTAGCTTTTGGCATTATGGTTTGCAATAGAGACACGAAAAGATTGTCTTGTTTATCCCTTTACCTTCTTTCAACAGTCAGTTCTTGTACAGAGTGGTCATTTCTAACTATCGTTGTCATACTAGTTCCTTCTTTATCCTATTTGCCGTCCACCCCACACACACTTGTGGCAAGCTTTGAACCATTGACCAGTCGTCCTGGCCTCTGTTTTCCTTGGCCTTGGATGTTACTTTCATATTTTTATACCCCACAAATGGCGCAATCATTCTGTCCGTCCTCTTCCTCTGACTCATTTCAGTCAGCATGATGCCCTCCATGACCATCCACTTATAAGCAAATTTCATGCCTTCATTTTTCCTAACAGCTGCATAGTATTCCATTGTGTGGATGCACCATAGTCTCTTTATCCAGTCATTGTTCTCAGCCACTAGGTTGTTTCCAGATCCTCTCTATTATGATTAGTGCTGCAATGAACATAGAATTGCAGATGGTGTTTCTGCTGTGTGTTTTTGGGCCTCCAGGTTATATTCCCAGAAGTGGTATAGCCAGTCACTTGGGTCAATTGGGAGCTCAGTTTCCAATTTTTGGAGGGATGTCCATATTGTTTTCCAGTTGACCACTCAGCACTCCCACTAACAATGATTGAGAACCCCTTCCTCCCCACATCTTTGCCGGTTTATTAAAAAGTCGTGATTTTCTTTTCTTTTTTTAAGTAGGTGCCATTCCCAGTGCTGCTTAGGGAGTCAGAGCCCGCACCCTGAAAAGCTCACAGTCTGGCAGTGTGGATGTGAGGGTTCAGTGCTCAGGCCCGGCAGTGCTGGGGAGGCCATGCGATGCCAGGGATGGAAGTCAGCGCTGCACCCCTGGAGGACCTGTGCTCTCCCCATTCAGCTCCCCCCGCCCTTACCCCTGTGCTAGTGTTTTAAATGTCAGTGTGTGATTGTGCAGATTGACTTTTCCCTTTATAACATGTATCAGTGGGCATACACATAAAACTCAGACATAAAACTCAAAAGATGTAAAAGTTCAGAATATGAACTGCAAAATTCAAAATGGGAGCTTCCCCATTTGATCCAGCAATAGCACTCCTGGGAACATACCCGAGAGACCGAAAAACACATAGCAGAAACACTACTTCTTTATTCATCTCTGCTATTCACTATAGCTAGAATCTGGAAACAACCTAAATGCCCGAGAACAGAGGACTGGCTAAAAGCTGTGGTTCATCTACACTATGGAATACTATGCGGCTGTCAGAAAAAAGATGAAATTATGAAATTTACCTGCAAATGGATGGACATGGAGACTATCATGCTGAGTGAAATTAGTCAGAAGGAAAAGGACAGATATAGAATGACTGCATTCATTAATAGGATATAAATAGATACCAGTGTTTTACTAAGTGTGGGAAATGGTAATGGCATATTAAAACTCACCATTGAATATACACAAAGAGACTTAAGTGATAAACTCTAAATATCTGCAGGGCTAGCCACAATGTGTAAAAGAAAAGGGAGATAGATGCAGAGACAGAGAGAGAGACAGAGAGAGAAAGAGAGGGAACTGGGGTACCTGCTATTAAGGCAGCATGGGGGTGAGTGGGAGGGTGGGGGACATTGGTGGTGGAAATGGGGCACTGGTGGAGGGATGGGTGCTGGAATACTGTATTACCAAGAACCAATTATGAACACCTTTGTAATTGTTTGTCTCATGGTGGTATAATAAAAAATTAAAAAAAATAGGAGCTTCATCAAAAGATGTGAATACTGTAGGAATTAGATTTTATGCATATTGTTAGTCTACAGATATGAAAGGCTGTTCCTCGAGTTGTTTTTCTCTTTTTCAAATTAAAAACTCACTAAGCTTCCCAAATTGGATACATTTTCTTTGTGTTTTCATGGCAGGTAACTTTTCAGAAATTGACAAAAGTATAATATTGAAAATTCTTTTTTTGTAGTTCTGGTTGTTTAACCCAGGACCATGCAAAGGCACTTGCCCTTGACTGAACTGCATTGCCTTATTTCTTTTTTTTTTTTTTTTTAATTTTTTATTATACCACAGTGAAACATACAATTACAAAGGTGATCATAATTGGTTCTTGGTAATACAGTATACCAGCACCCATCCCTCCACCAGTGCCCCATTTCCACCACCAATGTACCCCACCCCCTCCTGCCCACCCCCATGCCTTAATAGCAGGTACCCCAGTTTCCTCTCTTTCTCTCTCTGTCTCTCTCTCTGTCTCTGCATCTCTCTGCCTCTTCTTTTTACACATTGTGGCTAGCCCTGCAGATATTTAGAGTTTATCACTTAAGTCTCTTTGTGTATATTCAATGGTGAGTCTTAATCTGCCATTACCATTTCCCACATTTAGTAAAACACTGGTATCTATTTATGTCGGATTAATGAATGCAGTCATTCTATATCTGTCCTTTTCCTTCTGACTAATTTCACTCAGCATGATAGTCTCCATGTCCCTCCATTTGCAGGTAAATTTCATAATGTCATCTTTTCTGACAGCCGCATAGTATTCCATAGTGTAGATGAACCACAGTTTCTTTAGCCAGTCCTCTGTTCTCGGGCATTTAGGTTGTTTCCAGATTCTAGCTATAGTGAATAGCGCAGAGATGAATAAAGAAGTACAGATAGTGTTTCTGCTATGTGTTTTTCGGTCTCTCGGGTATATTCCCAGGAGTGCTATTGCTGGATCAAATGGGAGCTCAATATCTAGTTTTCGGAGGAATGCCCATATTGTTTTCCAAAAGGGGCTGGACCAGTCGGCACTCCCACCAACAGTGGATCAGAGTCCCTTTTTCCCCACATCCACGCCAGCACTGGTTGTTCTTGCTGTTTTGGATGTGTGCCAGTCTCTGTGGTGTGAGATGGTACCTCATTGTTGTTTTTATTTGCATCTCCCTGATGATTAAAGATGAAGAACACTTTTTCATATGCCTTTTGGCCATTCGAATTTCTTCTTTTTGGAAGCTTCTGTTCATTTCTTCTCCCCCATTTTTTTGATGGGGTTGGCTGTTTTTTTCTTGTGGAGTGCTACCAGTGCCTGATATATCCTGGATATTAACCCCTTGTCAGATGGGTATTGGGTGAATATCCTTTCCCACTCTGTGGATTGTCTTTGTATCTTGGTCACCGTTTCTTTTGAGGTGCAAGAAGCTTTTTAGTTTTATATAATCCCATTTGTTTATCTTTGCTTCCATTTGCTTGGTCAGTGGTGTGTCATCTTTAAAGATACTTTTCGTTTCGATGTCGTAGAGCATTTCTCCTATGTTTTCTTCGATGTACCTTATAGATTCATGTCTGATGTTGAGATCTAGAATCCATTTTGATCTGACTTTTGTGCATGGCGTTAGAAGGAGGTCTAAGTTCATTTTTTACATGTAGCTGCCCAGTTTTCCCAGCACCATTTGTTGAAGAGACAGACCTGTAGACCTATGGAATAGAACTGAGTATCCTGAAACACATTCTCAAATATACAACCACTTAATCTTCGATAAAGGAGCAAAAAAATATTACGTGGTGCCTTATTTCTTAATGAAAGATAAAAAAGTTAAATGTTTAAGGAAAACATGAAAAATCAGGTTGAGAGGGGCTGGAAAGGTACTACAGGCGGTAAGATGCGTGCCTGGCACATTCAATTCCCAGCGCTGTTCATTCCCCAGCCTTGCTGTGTGTGATTTCTGAGCACAGAACCTGTGATAAGCCCTCAACACTGGTACTACAGGGTGTGTCCCGATGCCTAAACAAACACATGTCAGGTTGAGTAATGATAATTAGGGAATAGAGGCAGGTGTTGTTTTTATTGTTAGTATTTTGTTATTTTGTTTGGAAGACTGTGAATACAAAGTTAAATACTTTAGAAGAATTCCTTGGTTAGATTTAAGCCAAAGTTGAAACAAACAGTTAGTACTGAAAGAAGTCAAGAAAGCCTGGGAGGACAGAATGATTGCCTTATTTTTGCAGGTGCGTGGGGTCCAGGGAAAAGGAGGGGACTTGCCATTGTTCCACAACTAGGAATTTAAACTGCTAGTCCTTAGCATGAAGCTTCTAAAAGGAGGAACTAATAATAAAACTGTTTCGTTTCTAAGTGTGATAACAGTTTTGATGCCTTAACATACTGAAAGAAGCATTTTTTTGATAGGAGAACTATGGATTTGATAAAATTGAGGTGCGAGATAATGGTGAGGGATTAAGGCCATTGACGCGCCTGTGATGGCAGTGAAGTACTACACCTCAAAAATAAATAGTCACGAAGATCTTGAAAAATTGACAACGTGCGGTTTTTCCGTGGAGAAGCTTTGGGGTCAATTTGCTCTGTGGCTGAGGTAAGATCATTTCTTTTTGCTTATTTAGTGAGTTAATAATCATAATATTAGGAGTTTAGAAAACATTGTTTTGGAGTGTGGATTTTTGTTTTGATTTTGGTTTTGGGGACATGCTTGGCAGTGCTCAGGGCTTACTCCTAACTCTGGGCTCAGGGATCATTCTGGGTGGGTTCAGAGGGACCATTTGGGATCGTGGGTCAAACCCCAGTTGGCTCTGAAAGAGAGGTTTCTTGTTTGCTCTACTATCTCTTGCTCCAGAGTGTGGATTTTTGGATTGTGGTGAAATATATTTAAAGCTCATTTTTGTCTAGCCATTTTGAAGTGCAGAATTCAGTGGCATTACTTGTGCGACCATCACCATCATCCAGTCAGAACTTCCTCAGTTGCTGCATGTGTTGCCTGAGTATGTAGTGTCTACGTGCACGTTGCCTGTGTGTCCCCTCTTGGGATATGGACTTTCATACCTAAATGTGTACTGGGGCTATTTCGCCACTTTTTGAGAAGTCCCGCGTTCTCACTTAAACGTGTCTTACCTTCCCTCTCTCCTTACCTCTGTTGCTCAGTAAAGTTGTTATACTTCAGAAAAAAACAACTTCCTCATTGCAAACTGAAGTCTGTACCCTTAGCTGTTCCCCTTTCCCTGCCTTCCCCTGCCGCCACCCCGTCTCTTATTCTCTCTTAACACTATTCCACTAGCTCTATAAATTGCCACCACCCTAGGTACATCATGTAAAAGGAATCGTTCAATTTTGTGTACTGTAATTAAGATGTATTGTGATTAAGCCTGGCAAGCTACCCGTGTCGTATTTGATACGTCAAAAAACCAGTAACAATTATAGACCTCATTCCCGTGACCTGAAGGAATGGTTTGAGGCTCTTCATGTTCCTGGAGCGAGCAGATAGCCTTAGGCTACACTGGCATGTGACAGGACACATGGAGATGTTACTGGTACCCGCTCGAGCAAATCGATGAACAGGAAGACAAGTGATACAAGTGATTAAGATGATATTCACTTACTTTGTCTTCAAGATCATATATTGTCGGGCGCTCCGGCGGGTCCCGACAGTGCCGGGAAGCGAGTTCCCTTCTACCTCCGAGCCGGCGAGGAATGGATGAAAACTCAGGAATCCGATGCAGTTTTAAAAGGCTTTACTTATCACAGGTTCAGGCATACAAATCAGCAAAAGGAAAAGCCGGTGCTTAGGATTCCAGGCTAGAACCCCAGCCACGTGTAGGCCAAGATGGCGACCACCACGTGTAAAGGCTTCCAAGGGGAATGAGCACTCACAAGGAGAGATCCCACAAAGAAGATGGCCCGGAGAGCGGGAACTGGCTAGTTTATATCCCTGTAACTCAGACCTTCCTCCCACTGTTAATGGAAAGCAGGGAGGGTCCAATGCCCTTAGGTAATCCCTCCCTGCACCTCACCTAGGGCCTTTACTGTGCTAATGTTTTGAGCCGAAATCTGCCTGGGAATGCCTTTGTAGTGTAGAGAAGGGGGTTTCTGAGATGGCATGTCTCTGTACCAAAGACTAATACTAATGCCAGTTAAATATTTCTCCAAGCCTTCACAAGTCTCTTCTACTTCATTGTAGTTTTATATTTTAGTTGCCTTTTGAGTATATCAGGGAGCCATGCTTGTTTGCTTGGAAGCAAACAGCATTTCTCTCTGGTCTAATTACTTAGGGGTTCAGCGTGGCTAGGCTAATATGCTGGTAAGATCTAGCTAGTCCCACAATGATTGTGGTAGCATGGGAGAATATTTATACCAGCTAGTACAGCATACATGGTCGGATAAACTGCCACATTTAGACTACCCCCCTTATCTACGGAGTGATTTAGGGGGAGGCACTCCAGAGCAGATGCAGCGGCCCTTAGGAGTCCTACAACAATATATAATTATAACACGTGTTAGAATTTTTTTTTTGTTTTTGTTTTTTTTTTTTTTTTTAAGTATTTTATTATACCAGCGTGAGATATACAAATAAAAAAGATATACAATTAAAAAGTTCATGTTTGGGTTTTGGTCATACAGTGTTTCAGCACCCGTCCCTCCACGAGTAATATTCCATTGTGTTACTACCATGGTTTGTCTTATATTCTTCTGTTGGTCGACATTTGGGTTATTTCTGTGTTTTGGCTGTTGTGACTAATGCTGCTAGGGATGTGACTGCACAGGTACTAATGTTGGGCGTCTTCTCTCACCGTAGGTGTGAATCCAGCAATAGAATTGCTGGGGCATGTGGTAACTACTCTACTTAATTATTGCGGAACTATAAAATGTGTTTTGCAGTATAATATTAAGTGATATAATTATAGAAAAAGTTGTTTTAGTGGCCCATTGGCTAAAATAAAACTAAACAGGTATCTTTTTTAAAAATTTTTTTTATATTTATTATACCACCGTGAGATATACAATTACAAAAAAGTTCTTGTTTGGGTTTCCGTCTTCCAGTGTTCCAGCACCATCCCTCCACCAGTGCCCATTTCCCACCACCATATCCCTAATTCCTTCTTCCCTCCCCCTAACCTGCCTCTATGGCACGTTCTTTATCTCTTTTATCTTTTTCTCTCTCTCTCTCTCTCTCTTCCTTCTCTTATACACTGTGGATTACAATACATACATTTATAGGTTATCATGTGTATCTTTTTGCCTCTATTCAATGCTCAGTTTTAGGCTGGTATTATCACTTTCGACAATTATTAGCACAGTTTCCTTCTCTGTCTTACCTAATCTCTGACTCCCACGTTTGTGGTAGATTCCACCTTTGACAAGACCTCCTGATCCATGGTTTGCCTGACCTTGGATATTGGTTTCATACTATATATATTTATATCATGCAAATAAATGCAGTCATTCTATATCTGTCTTTTTCCTCTGGCTAATTTCACTCAACATAATCCTCTCCATGTCCATCCATTTATAGACAAATTTCATGACTTCATTTTTCCTAACAGCTGCATAGTATTCCATTGTGTAGATGTACCAAAGTTTCTTTATCTAGTTATCAGTTCTTGGGTACTCTGGTTGTTTCCAGATTCTGGCTATTGTGAATAGTGCTAAACAGGTATCTTAACCATAAGTGCCTTTACTCTCCTAATGTGCATTGAGAATTTGTTCCTTACACTTGCTTAACTCTGAAATCCTATTATTAAGTCACTTAAAACTTGTTGCTATTCTCGTTCTGTGAAACTTGCTCTGGAAATACCACTTTAAGTTATACAGGTAATATGATTGAGCTCTAAAGATGTGAATAAACTTTGCCTAAATAAATCCTAGTTAGAGGCAGACAGGGTTCTAGAACTTTGCTCTCCATACTGCTGGTGTGAGCTTTTGCCCAGTCTGAACCCCTGAGTTCTGTGCTTTAGTGAATCAGTTTGCGCTATACCAAGTAACAGTTAATTGCTTCTCTCCGAGATTACCTGTTTAGTTTGTGACAACGCCCTTCTGGAACATTCATCTCAGTTCTGTTGGACCCAATGACTGTCTGCTAACTTTATGTGGTGTACTGTTAGTCTGTGCTTATCAGGCCCTGTTTTAGTATTTGGGTCAGTCAGATGACATGACATTTGTAAGGGTCCCTCATTTGCTCGGTATTTAGACTGCCCTACACTATTCGGTGAGAATCCTCAGTTACAGTATTATAGGTCTTTATACCTGTGTCTCAAGACAGTGGCATAGACATGAGGTATTGCTGCTCTGTCCTTATCTGAAATATATGAATTTTTGGTCTCTAGTCTGTTTGGTCTTGATAGCACTGGCAGTGATGTCTTCTTCACACTTCCTGGGGCTTGGCTTTGCCTTTTTTTGCCTTGAGAGTGCTGGTATAGCTCTTATTTTTTTTCCTGGATAGTACTCCAGCAAAGTAACCACTTACTCATTGACTTTGAGGCTCTATAATGTGATGCTCATGAAAAAAATATTAATTGTAATGGCGAAAGGAGGTAGAGTTTAAAGTAGGAAAATAGGCTATCGGCCATCATGCAGAGATTCAGACACACGGGGAAGTGCTGCCATCTGGCTCTCCCTAGCTCAGCTCATCATGAGGCTCCCAGGAGGCAAGATGAGTTTTGGTCCCGCCCATCACCTCAGTAGGGCCTCAGAAGCAGCCAGATGAACCTCGCTCACCATAATAGCCACCATTTGCATGGTCCGGACTCCACAGCTCATCAGAGTCCCACCCAAGAAAGATGCTGATCTCAAACCCAGCTCAGCAGAATAGCCGAGTTCAAGCCCAGATAGGCAATTCTCAGAGGTGTAAGTCACCAGGCGTTCATGGAGATGGAGCTGGGACCCCCCTCCCCCTCTCTGCCCTGTTCAGGAGGCTTGATGGCCCTGCCCATGAACTGCCTCAGGGCTATTAGCCATCATGCAGAGACTCAGACACATGGGGTAGAGCTGCCATCTGGCTCTCCCGAGCCTTGCGGTACATCAAACTAGTGGAACCAATGATGTTCTAGAAACTCAGAAGGTAAATTCAAGAACAGAAGAAGTCAGAAAACCTTGCACAACACAACCACAGTCACCCTCTGGTCCAGACTCCACAGCTGGACACAGCCCAACCCAAGAGAGAAGCCGAATTCAAGAGAGAAGCCGAATTCATGTGGGCTCAGCAACTACACCAACCAGGTTTCTAGGGGAGCCTGGACTGGGGCCCCCCTCAGATCCCTCCACAAAGGCTGGCGGCCGCTGAGGAACTGCTGCTGGGGCTCTCGCGGACACCAGCTATTCAGGTGCAGGGCGGAGTCTCTGCCTGCCCTCCCTGTGCTAGACTGATGGGGCACCTTGGGGGAGGGGGCAGTTTTTTTCTCCTTGGCCTTTCCTCCACCAGGCTTCCAGAAGTCAGAAAACCTCGTGCAACACAACCACAGTTATCCTGTGGTCTGGACTCCACAGCTAGACAGCCCAATCTCCATAATGCACAGGTGGCTGTGTGATATCTCAAAACCTGGCATACCATGAAGCGTGTGGGAGTCAGAGGCTAGGTAAGACAGAGCAGGGAACAGTGTGCTGATAATCGTTGAAAATGATGATACCATCGAAGAACTGAGCATTGAATATAGGCAAAGATACACATAATAACCTCTAAGTATATGTTTGCAACCCACAATGTGTAAGAAAAGGGAGAGAGGAGAGGAGAAGAGAGAGAGAGAGAGAGAGAGAGAGAGAGAGAGAGAGAGAGAGAGGAGATAAAGAACCTGCCATAGAGGCAGGCAGGCAGGCTTGGAGGGGAGGGATGTGGGACATTGGTGGTAGGAAATGGGCACTGGTGGAGGGACAGGAGCTTGAACACTGTATGACTGAGGCCCCAAACATGATGATCTTACAAACCGTAAAAATAGATAGATGGATAGACGGGTAGATGGGTAGATGGGTAGATGAGTATATGGATAGATGGATAGATGGATAAATAAACAAATGGAAGGGAGGGATGGAAGGAGAGAGTACTGTTCTGATCTCACCCTAAGGAGTGAGGTCTTGTGTGAGAAGCTGTATGTTCACTTAGGCTAATAGAAGAAGGAAGGACTTATCAGCCTTTTCAGTCTGTGCTGCTTACAACTTCTGTCTCAAATCTGGTATATTGTGTATTTGTCTTTCTCCATACCCGTTGAAGATTCTCCAAGTAAATTTCAGAAGGTTCATTTGGGCTTCCCTCCTTAGAGACAGTCTGGGAACCTAGAGCCCTGGGATTTTACAGAAAGAGTCGATTGGAGAAATGGGTTTGGGGCGTTGCGCTGAGTGTGTGTGTGTGAAGTCTCTCTGGGGTGCATGTGCACCCTCTACAGCACTTTCTGTTGTAGCCAGTGATCCCATGGCTGAACCACACACATTGCTTTTGGTGTGGCCCCTATTTTTCAGAATTGGGTGGGATATATACTAGAGCTGTTGTGTAGCCAGTATTAGTACTTTCATAAGTTCTCTAGCTAGTTTAGAAAGAAATTTGTTAGACAAGTTACAGATTAGATTTTTTTTCGTGGGGGTGAGGTTGGGGGTTTTGGTGGGAGTGGGGACTACTCCCAGCTGTGTCCGGTGCTTGCTTCTGGTGGTACCATATGGTGAAAAAGGGTCAAACCGTGGCTGACTGTATGAAAACCAAGTGCTTTAACTTCTGATTCTCTCTGAACCTACATACTTTTTTTGAAGGCGGGGGCACATCCAGTGGTGCTTAGGGCTTAATGCTGCATGTGTGCTCAGGATCACTCCTGGCATTGTTCAAAAATCATCTTGGTTGTAAGGGATCAAACCTGGGTCAGTCTCTTGAAAGGCAAGTACTTTACCTACTGTATTAGGCAAGTGCCCTACCTGCTGTACTCTCTCCAGCTCCTGGCCCTACATATTTGATCACTCTATCACTGTATCACTGTCTTCCGTTCATCATCGATTTGCTTGAGCGGGCACCAGTAACATCTCTATATGACCTGTCTCATGCAAGTAGAGCCCAAGGGTACCTGCTTGCTCCAGGAACATAAAGAGCCTCAAACCATTCCATCAGGTCATGGGAATGAGGTCTATAATTGTTACTGGTATTTAGCATATCAAATACGACACGGGTTTCTTGCCAGGCTCTGCGTCTGCGGGTAGCATACTCTTGTAGTCATCTCAAAATCCAGCATTTTTTGATGAACTGTGTGGCCACAAGTGGCCATGCAAGCGGCTGTAATAGGCTCTTCTGCTGGGTGGAGTTCTGGCAAGAGGGTGTCGGATGTGGAAGATGGAGGCCCTCATGGAGTGGGGTCGTCTGGCTTGTTGTGAGGCTCTGCTGGGATGGCGGGCCAGGGCTAGAACCCGCCATCCCCTCCTGGGCGCCTCATGAGCACCTGGGCACAGGGAGAGCCAGTAGCAGCTCTGCCCCTCATGTCTGTGAGTCTCTCAAAATATCAAAAAACATATTTGATATTTTTATTTTTAGCAGTTGCCCAGACTTGGCAGTAAGCTTTAACTTTATCTTTGTGGTATTTCTGAAAAATATATATTTACTTGTTAATTAAATATATATAATTAATTTTTGTTATATGATGATTTTTTTTTTGGAGTTACACCCGGCTATGCTTAAGGGTTACTCCTGGCTCTTTTCTCAGGAATTACTCTCAGCGGTGCTTTAGGGGACCATATGGGATGCGGGATCGAACCTGGGTCGGCCATATATGCAAGGCAAACGCCCCTACCTGCTGTTCTATCTCCGTCCCCATATGATGTTTTTTATGAAAATATATAATTAAGTATATAATTAAGTATTGTCTGAATGCAAGGTGCCCTCCTAATGGAAAACCAGCAGGACAGTTCTTCTGTTCAAGAAGGAGACATTCATGACATCGGCAACTATCGCCCCATTTGCCTATTGTCCGGTCATCTACAAGCTGTTCACTCGAGTCATCCTGAACAGGATTGGCAGGAACACTTGATGAAGGACAATCATCCGAGCAAGCGGGGCTTCGGAAAGGATTCAGCACAATCTACCATATCCACACGTTAACCAACTTTATTGAGGTTTGTAGGGGAGTACAAGATGCCACTCTGTCTCACTATTCATTGATTTAAAAAAGCCTTTGATTCTGTGGAGACTGAAGCAGTCATTGAAGCCCTAGCCAGACAGGGCATTCAAACCCAAGGATCTCACCATTCTACAAGGAAGTGATCATTGATGTCAAAAGAGGGGTTCGGCAGGTTGATACCATTTCACCAAAACTCTTCAGTGCTACCCTCGAGAACATCATGCGACAAATTAGAATGGGAAGGAATGGGAATGAAGATACATGGTCGGCAGCTACACCACCTCCCGCTTCGCCGATAACATCGTTCTAATAACACCAAATATTAGCCAAGCGGCACAAATGCTGGCTGACTTCAACCAAGAATGTGGAAAGATAGGTCTACAGCTGAATCGAAAGAAAACTATGTTTATGAAAATGGAACTAGTTCCTGAGGCCCCATTCACTGTCACTGGAACAATCTCACCGAAACATCTCTGAATGCAGCAGTGTACCTAGGTCGAGAAGTCAACATGATGAAGCGACCTAAAAACCTGAGCTGCGCAGGAGGGAGAGAGCGGCATGGAATGCTTTCAAAAGCATCGAAAAAATAGCTAAAAGGACAAAGAACCTCCAGCTCAGGCACATCTCTTTGACTCCAGCGTCTCCCTGCATTAACATACGTCTCAGAGACCTGGGCCCTACTAAAGCAGGATGAGAATGCTATTCGGGTCTCCCAGAGAGGAATCGAAAGAGCTATGCTTGGAATATCACGCCTCACTCAAGTGAGAGAAGAAATCCAGAGTTCCGACCTCCATCGCTATTCCAGAATCAGGGAGCTGTCTCGTTTGCCAAGGCATCGAAAATCAGATGGGCTGGACATGTAATGCGATTTGGAGATGACCACTGGAACTGACTGGATCCCACAGGATGTCAAAAGATCACGTGGCTGCCCACCTACAAGATGGTCTGACTTCATTGTCTAGACTCTGAAGGAACGGTTTGAGGCTCTTCATATTCCTGAATCAACCAGATGCCATTGGGCTACATTGGCACGTGTTAGGGTCCAATGGAAATCCCGTTATTCATCGATTTGCTTTCGAGCGGGCGCCAGTAACATTTCCAATCAAGTGAAGTGATCAAGTATTTTTTACAAGATGTGTCAGAACTGAAATTGGTCATTATCAGCTTGTCTGCTAGGTGGCAGCACTGTACTTAGTGTTTTAAAATGGATTGCACAGGAGTCATTATTTATCCAGATCTTTCTGGTAGTTCCCACCCTACTGCTCTGCTTTCTTCTTTAATGTGATTACTTAAACCTGCTTTCCAATCAAGTTTTTTTTTTTGTTGTTGTTGTTGTTGTTTCATTTTGAGTCATTTGAAGGCCTTGGTATAAATATGAGAACAATTTTGTTCATCAAAATTATCAAATAGCATTATTTAGGTACTGTATTTCTATTATAATAGAAAGCTATAAAATTAAAAATTTTATTTGTTTTTTGGAAATTTCATCTTAATATATTAATATGTTGTAAATTTTCTTAGTTAATCTTTGGAAAATCACATCGCTATATGTACATGGACACACACACACACACACACACATCCACCACCCCCACATTCAGCATCCAATATGAACTGTCACATACTAACAATCAAGATCTAGAACTTCAGTCCCTGTCCTTGAAGGTGCTCTCATGTGTCTTTGTACTCTGTATTCCTCGAGGTCTGTTCTTTCCTCTGTCAACAAAAGATTGATTCTGGACCAGGGTGATAACTCAGAACACTAGTATGCATTTAGATGCAGGAGGCCCCGGCTCCATCCTTCTCATCACATGGTCCTCCTGGTTGCTTCTGGCGGCCTGAGCACTGTCAGGTAAGGGTTCCCCACACCAAGAAACAAACAAACCAGAGTAGTTTGCTTCTGAGGGTGGGGTGGAAGGGTTGTTAGCAGTACTCAGTGCTTGTGGCTCTGTATTGGAATTCCAGCAGGGCTGGGGTGTGGGGGTTTGAGGTGCTGAGTCAGCCGCGCAAGGCAAGTGCCTATTTTAGTTCTACTTTTTTTGAAATTGCTTTAAATGGAATCTTTCAATCCATGATTTATCACAGACAGAATTTAAATATTTTTTTTGGTTCAGTTGTGTCTGGACCATGGGAAATAGAGAATTTGGTGGGATCTGGCTGTAAGCGGGCCTGTGTACTACCGACGTATCCTTTCCTCAGGACTGAGTTCTCTGACCAGTTGAAGATACCTCTCAGTATGGAGGTTGACCATACTTCAGCGGAAGAGCAACTTATTCTCCCGTCCTGTACAGAGCAGCCTGCATCAATTGGCTGCTTATTGAGGAAATTACTGAAGACCCTGTCCCCAGTCAAATGCTCTTCACACCCTACTGTCCATGTAGTATCTGCTTTGTTGATAGTGTGGTACTGTCCCACCAGCCCCTGCCCTCATGGTAATTATCCTAGAGTTCATCCTGATTAACTCCTTGTTCTCTGCTTTCCAGTCTTTCATTGCTAGCCACCTACCATCCAGGGCTACGTGTTTCACACTTGTACTAGTCATGAGAGAATAGGTCTTGTAAAAAAGAAATGCTACTTCTTCTCAAAATGCAGTCAAGTAATAATAGTCAACTAATAATATTCTAATAATGAATCCCTGGTGGTCAACTTATAGACAACTGATACTTCATTGTGTATTTGCTGGGTGTTATAAGATGGTTTTATTCAGAGGAACTTTACACAGTGACTTGAATGAAATATGAAAATTGTGACTTATTTAGGGATATAGTGTGTGGGGGAGGTGGTTAAGAAGTCAGTTCTGACTTATGTCTCACTACTTACTGAAAGCATGGCCACGTCATGTTGCTTTCATACTTCAGCATGATTAGAACAGTAATCTCTGGAACTTGTGTTGTAGCCCGGTTGTGAAGTTCAACTT